>VKKV01000182.1:0-33320 GCA_008080845.1 Phytophthora kernoviae | reverse complement strand
GGTTGGTCTGCTTCGATTTGCCGAAGAACGACCATCCGCGAGCGAATGACAGGAAGTCCGGCTCCTCCGTAACATCCGGGATCACCAGCTTGGCATCCTTCGTCTTCATGAGGAACACGCCGTCCTTGATGGATTTGCCATCCTTCACGAGCGACCAGTCGATCGGGATTTCCCACGGCCGTTGTTACCCTCAGGCTTGTCCTCGAAACCAGTCTGCGAGATCTCCACAACGTACTCCTTGGATGTAGCCTTGTATTCCGTCGAGTATGTCACATCAGGGTGTCCCGGGCGATTGAGCCACGTCTTGGCCAGGTTTTGCAGGTTTAGGCCAGAGCATTCTTCCATACACCGAATCCACTCCATGCTCGTAGCATTGCCGAACGCGTACTTCGTGTGGTACATGTCAAGAGCCTTGTGGAAGGCGGCTTCTCCCAACAACAGCTCCACCATGCGAACAAATTCCGGAGCCTTCGAATAGGTCACAACGGAAACAAGCTCTGCGTCTGGTTGAAGCCTTGCGGCTCAACTGACAGAAGAAGCAGACTTGTCCTGCGCAAGTGGTCCAATTGCCGGAGTGAACATGTACAACACTTCACTCAGACGACTGTAGTCTTCACCGAAAATGGCCTCGTTCAGCCAGATCTCGAACGGTGACTGGCCCGTCACTTGACTACCGTTGATGTTGTGGTAGTACTCGTGCACCTTCACGTGCTCCATGTACTCGTAAGACTTGTCGTCCATGCGACAGCTGGGGCACAAACACGAGCTCACGATGGTGGTGTTGCCCACGTTCTCCATGCCGCCGTAGTACGAATTCTCCATTGCGATCTCACGGTACACCGCGCCCGTGTACTTATACCCCGTCTTCTTCCACGTCTTCAGCAACTCCTTGAGTTCTGCACGGACAGCTGCCAGACGAGCAGCATCGGCAGCGTTCAACGGTGTCTTCGCGTATTCTTCATTCGGTCCAAGACAGAGCTCACCCTCCTTCGCTTTCAGCGCCTCACGCTCTTCCAGCAATTCGTACATACGCTTGCGTTCGTCGTGGTGCTCACAGGCTTCCGGGCCCAGACTCACCATCACCCACAACACCGAGTCGTGCAGCATCTTGACAGCAGCCTTGGCGTCCGCTGGCTCGAAGAAGCCCGGGAACGCCAGGATCTCCAGCAGCGTCGTGTCGCCGTCCGGGAACTCCAGCGTGCGACGAAACGTCTCGTACGTGCCCACACCCAAGAAGAACAGATACGGCGCCATGTTCACCTTGTGGTTGTAGTACTTGAGCACATGACGAGAAGAGTCCTCCACACCCAGCACTTCTGATGCGGGATGGAACGCCGGCACACCAGTCTCCGTGTGGTACCCTGGTGCCAAGTCTCCGTTCGTGATGATGTTCGTGTAGCGTGTGCCCGCCACGATGGTGGTGGTGTAGTACGCCTTGGCGTCCATGGAGTCGATGCAGGGCACAATGCGCTGGAAACCGTGCTGTTGGCACTGCGTGATGATGGTCTTGGGGGCCCCTCAGGTGTGTAGTCAAAGTACAAACCTTCCAGGATGTTCTCCGTCGGCGTGGCCGCTGACACTGTGCGCAGTACGAACTCCTCACCTGACTGTACAGGTTCTTTAAGCTTGACGACTAGGAAATGGTCCTCCTTGTCCACCTCGTACTCCTGCGCTTGAGGGTCCGCGAAGCTCTGCACGTGCGATACAAAGTCCTCTTTGTCCCCCAGAGGTGTGAACTTATTGAATCTCTCCACGGACTCGATCTCCAGCTCCTTTGAGTTGAGTTTGAGCTCCGTCAGTGGTTGTGGACCTACATGCTTGAGCGTCGTCTGTAGTGTCACCTTCACCTTGGCTTCTGTGATGTCGAAGACCATGTCAAAGTGCAGTGGTTTGGTGGCCAGAGGTTGGAAATCCTGCCTGGTGAATCGGTATTTCTTCGTCGTAGTGCTCGCCATCTTCAACTTGTTTTCTTCTCTTGGTGCTTGTGTGGCGAATCGCAAAGTGAGCCAAAAGTGATGATGGGAGAAAACCCGTCTAAAGTGATAGACGAAAAGATACACTGACGAATGCCCTGTCCTGTTCCTGTACTCAAACGATCTAACGTTCGTCCACATCTTGTACCCAAGCTTGCTCATCAACGAGTGCCATACTTGAACTGCAATGGCTAATGGCGAAGCGACCATGATGAACAACGGACAGTATACTCTTCTAACGCTGCTTATTTCATTGGTTCTACTACTGGTTTTATTGGGCCATACAATCAACACCTGACGCCTAGAGAGATGTCTCGTGGAGGTTGGACAAAAACGGCTCAGCTGCAGCGTAGATCGCGCCACTGCGCACAAGTTCCAATACAGCGTCGATGTCTGGCTTCATCACACGGTCCTTGTCGAACCTTGCTACGCGAGTGCGCACCAGAGCATGGACAGCCTCCAGTGCGGAGTGGTCGCTGCAGGTCGAGCGCTTGACACGCCGCCAGCAGCTCAATGGCAACGACAGTTTCCACGTGCTCCACGACGGTGAGAGCCTTGCGTGCAGCATAGCCTCCCATAGACACGTGGTCCTCCTTGGCACCACTCGTGGAGATCGAGTCCACCGACGACGGGTGAGTCAGCACCTTGTTCTCCGAGACCAGAGCTGCCGCCGTGCAGTGGGCAATCATGAAGCCTGAGTTGAGGCCACCCTCAGGCACAAGGAAGGCAGGCAGGTTGCTGAGCGTCGGGTTGACGAGACGCTCAATGCGGCGCTCACTGACGCTAGCAATCTCGTGAATACCGATGGCCAGGTAGTCCAGCACCTTCGCCGGGTACTCGCCGTGGAAGTTGCCACCAGAAATGACGAAACCGCCACCTCCGCGGTAGAACGTGTCCGAATTGCGCTTCATACCGGCGGAAGGGTGCTCCACAGGCTTTGCTTCTGCTCCACGAGAGCCTTGAGCCGCTTGATTTCCTCTTTGGCGTCGTCAAGGTCCGTTATTTCCTTCTCATTCTTGGATTCCTCGATTTCAGGCGTCACCTCGTTGTTGTCCATTGAAGGGGAAAAGTCCGTAGTGACTTCAGCGCTACCAGTGAACACCATGGGGTTGTCCGTAGCGCTGTTCATTTCAGTGTTTAGTACGTTGCGCACGAAGGTAATCGTATCGTGCACGATACCGTGTACCTGTGGGGCGCAGCGCAACGTGTAGGCATCTTGCACCTTGCCTTCATAGTTGTGGCTACGGAAGAGCTCGGACGGTGAGTCGGCACGCAGCAGCGTACGAACACGCGCGGCAACGCGCATCTGACCGGTGTGCGGGCGAGCAGCGTGAATGCGCGGGTGGAACGCATTCACCGTGCCGCACAACACCTCAAGCGTGAGTGCCACAGCGATATCGGCGCAGTCCGCGACGTTTTGGGCACGCACCACAGCCTCGGCGCCAACGGACGTGATCAGCTGTGTGCCGTTAATCATAGCCAGACCCTCCTTGGCACCAAGCTGTACGGGCTTGAGTCCGTGCTTGGAGAGCACCTTGGACGCCTCGCTGATTACGAACTCTTCGCCGACCTTGTCCCACATCGGGCCTTCGCCCATCATACCGAGTGCCAGGTGAGCCAACGGAGCCAGGTCGCCAGAAGCACCCACCGTGCCCTTACTGGGCACCACCGACAGGCAGTCGGCGTTGAAAGCAGCAATGAGTTGCTCCAGGGTTTTCACTCGGATACCCGAGTGGCCCTTGGCCAGCACATTGATGCGCAGTGCCAATAGCATGCGAGTCTGTGCCGGTGATAGCGGCTCGCCCGTTCCCGAAGAGTGCGAGCGGATGAGGTTCTCTTGCAGCTCCGTGAGCTTCTCGGGGCCGATGATGACGTTGGAGAAGAGTCCAAAGCCCGTGTTGATGCCGTACGCTACACGAGTCTTGTCCTTGAGGATATTGTCGACGACCTCACGTCCACAGATCACGCGCTTCCAAGCCTCGTCGCTGAGCTTGATGCTGGTGGCGCCCTTGGATAGTGCGACCAGGTCTTCGGCGAATAGCGACTCGCCGTCTAGCGCTAGCTCAAATTTCTTGGGCGTGTAGCTGGCCATGGCTGGGATGTGAAGGACTTGACTGCTTGCTTGATCTCGAGGAAATTGGGAAATGATCTCTGGTCGAGAAGTAGATCCTTGACTCGATGTTAAGCAAATGCTGCGGCATCGGTGCAAGTTCTTGTTGCTGTTGCGCTTTTTCGTGATGTGCAGGCGGTGACGTCCGAGAGTGACGAGGCGCATTGCAGCGAATATAGCATATATTGCACTTGAATTATCAAAACGCGCATACAGAATGAGTCAAATAATTATATTCACATCATGTGATTATATTCACATCTTGGGATTTACCCATCTTATTGTACACAATTATCATAAAATAGTGCATAGAGGCGCTCTCGACATTGTAGTCTGTTCAAATATACTGAATTAGGTAATTGATTGGTCGCGATTTTCGCCTTCAACGTCAAATCCGCTGGGATGGGTACACCAGCCGCGTCCAATCGAACCGAGGTGATACGCATCGCATCAGGCGAACGGAATCGTGGCTTGATGTGAAGCAATACTCTACGGTACTTGGTAGTCTTTGACGCCGTTGGTTGCCGATTGCAATGCAAAAGCAGCAAACCCAGGCCAATTTGACCGCGGTGCTGCAGTAAATTCATCGTGTGCATCGCAGCGACTGACCTGTATACATGCAGTACAAGTTAAACTTTCTACTACTACAGAGGATAGTGATATGTAAGATAAAGCTATACTGATACAATATTAATGCTCATCCGCTGTTCTTTTTAGGCCGTGATGATAGCGGTCACTTCCTACGCATCATTCCGACCCTGCATCTCAGACGCATGGGTTGGATTGGCCATCCGCTCAGATTCACTATAAGCGTATTCATCTCGAGGTTAGCATGGGTGTGCTCTCATTAAGACCACGCCCCACACAAGGTGTGTCACTACCGGGGCGCGAAGTCCCGACATCTGAAAAGTTATCTAGCCGACCCCCTCGAATAATAGGAGCGCATGGTGGCTTTCAGTCGAGAGCACGATGGACTCCCGGAATGAATAACTTGATTGTAGGAGGATTTGTTAGACCAGTCGAACTGCTTGCCCATACTACGTAGTAAGAAATATCGCATTTGCTTCAGATAGCGTTCAGACGCACCCTTCTATGCTAAAGATTACGACTAAATCAAATTGTAGCCCGTAAAACGTATTATGATTTTATTTATGAGGAGAACGTTTTGTTTCATTGTTGGTGTGTGGCGAGTCAGTCGAAGCAAACTTGTTCGTCGGTAGTCTAGCCTCAGTGATAAATGTTGCCTCGGTCTCGGTAGTACGGGCTGCCCCCGCAGTGGCAATTGTTGCGTGGTGGGATGCCAGGATATTCTTGACTAGCAACGTGGGCGATACATAGTACAGCAGCGATGAGTAGAGCTCCGATGACCTTTATCTTTCGCTTCTTGATGTTTTATCGTCGCGCCTGAAAAAGGCGATACGGTCGGAAGAAGCTTCAGGTCCTTGCACTTGTCGGCCTTGAAGCAGAATTGAGTATGAAACAGTTCAATCCACAACGTCGGTAGCGTGTTACGGCGAGATTAAAGTTACCGTAAAATTCGGGTTCAATGTGACGCTAGCATGAGTCTTAGCGGCACCCTACTTACTCGAATGCAAAAAGTTTTTTAAATTATGGATATTCTAAACTAAAATGTTTATTTTAGTTAGGGCTAAATCTCGCGGCTTCAAACTCTCAAACGCAATATCGAAGCAACGGGGCGCTGCATTTGTGGGCGAGATTGCTGCGCTCGCTCGTCGGCTCTAGCCGCCCCTCGTACCTGTCAATCCGCCCATCGAATTCATAAGACGCGTGTGCACGCCCCACAGTCGAACGAGGCCAAAAAAACAACCAGAAAATCGAGAAACGAACTGTCTATCGAACTGCTCAAATCATTGGCGGTGGCATCAAGAAATTCATTAATAAAAAATGGTCGGTAGCAGTAACAATTATTATAAAGACACACTGCTCTAGCAGAGAGCAAACTGCTCGTTCTGCCCCATCCTGCTCTCCGTTAGGAGGCTGCAGGCGGTGTGTTTGGTGTCGTTATTTTATTCTTCATTTCAGTATGTTAATGTTATTTGTTATTGTATGATGCGGTAGGTGAGGATTCACCACACGCAGCGGTTCCCTATAGGCACAAGGGTCTCCAAGTATTTCAACGGCTATAGCGACCCCTTTGAAGGCACGGTGGACCAGCATTCAGAGCTCACGGACTTCTACCACATCACTTACGATGACGGAGACAGCGAAGAGATGACAGAGGATGACGTGAAACGCACTTCCTCAAGAAGCCTAAACGGCCTGCAACACCCCCTCAGCTTCGTTGAAGCGCACTAATAGCAACAGCAGTATCAGTAGCTCATCGGTGCCAACAGTGTCTACACCGGTTGCAAGTGGCAACGGTAGAAAGAAAGTGTTGAATTTGAATGACAACGCACCAGGACTGATGCACAGAAGCAATTCCAACACCAGCCAGTCCAGTGAACCGCTGCATGTTTCCATCCCAGTTGACACACACGAGGAAGAGGAGGAAGAGGAGGAGGAGGAGGAAGAAGACGAAAAAGACGAAGAAGACGAAAAAAGACGAAGAAGACGAAGAAGAAGAGGAGAAAGAAGAGGAGGGGGAGGAAGAAGAGGAGGAAGAAGAAGAAATACCTGCAGAAGAGGAAGATGAGGAGGACGAAGACGATGAAAACCACTCTCCAGAAGTTGGTCCAGAGGAAATAAATCAACTGATCGGCAAACACGTCGAGAGAGTGGATACAAAAGATGGAGGCAAAGCTGAAACCGTGTCAGGCGCGGTATCGAGTTATTTCCCAGCCACGCGGATGTTTCGTGTGATGTATTTTGATGGAGAGTGCTCAGATCTTACGTACCAACAGGTGCTTGAGAGCATTCCGTCGCAGTCGCACCCAGTAACTCAAGCGGAAGAGAAAGCGTGAGGCAACACGCAATGGAAAGGAAAGCACTGTGCTGTCTGCCCCATCAACATCGCCTAAGCGTCCTAAGACCCTCGAGCTGAATGCCGCGACATCCACTACCAAAGTACGGACAAAGAAAAATGGTACTCCCAGATCACCTTCATCTGGAGCCCAGTCACCCGTGAGCCCTGTCGTTCGAGAGTCAGACATGGTGAATGTGGATGATGTTGAATTCAACATCCTTCGTAAGGTGCTGTTTATCGCTGTGAGTACTCTCAATAACCAGCGGGTGGATGTACAGTTGGATGCTTTGTCATCGACTAAGATGAAGGTGGGTGCTTTTAGATTGATGCTGCATGACGACAACTTGATAACTAAACCTGGTTGGGATATAATCGCTGTACATGACTTGATACAGGATAAAGTGTCTCTGGAGATGTTCGTGCAAAAGGATGGTCTAAGTTCATTAGCGGAACTCCTCTCTATGTGGGAAAATCAATCAGAAACGGAACAGGGGTATTGCTCATACTGAAGGTAAGCAACTGTAATCGTGGTAACGGAGGGTCGTGGTGGTTCAGTGCTAATGCTCTCCAATGGTGTTATACTGTTGAGGTAGTCTCTTGCTGTGTTGCCTGGTGTGACACGAGAGGCCATTATAGTCAGCCAAATTGGTAAAAGGTGCGGAACATTGAAAAGCATGGATCTTTCAGAGACACTACTATACCTGCGCTCGCCGGGTGGTTGGTGGCGAAGATGAGATCAGACTATAAAGAAACTCGACCTGGGAACTCTGAGAGTTCAAATGGCACTCAAAGGACGATAACAGGAACAAGCGCAAGTCAGGGAAGCATAGCACCTCGGATAACCTCGCAGGCGATAAAAGCGTGATAATTGGACGGCGAAGACCAAGTTGGACAAGACTTCTTCTACCGTGAAGAACAGTGGCCCAGCTTTGAAGCGATCAATTCGGCTTCACATCTGCAGAACCTGATGAGTATGTTTATTTCGTATGCTGCAGTCAAACTGGCTATCTCGTGTTCTTCAACCTGACCAAATGAGTGTGACTCTGGCCAGGTTCACGAAATGGCAGGAACACGTCAACTGTACCGCGCGAAAGGGACTTTTTCGGAAACTTGGTGCCGAAGAAGCGGAAGCTGGGCACGGCAAGCAACTGGCGCGCTCGACGCTCGACAGTTGTCCTCGACCAGGTCACCAAGCGGGTAAGTGACAATGCACAAGAAGTGGGTTTTGAAGACGCAAAAGGTGGTGGAGGAGGACCGGCCTACAAAGATCTCGTTTATTGAAGATCCCCACGTCCTCATGTTCGAGAAAGAAGTGGAGGTCTCGAAGTTGCTCGTCTTCCGTCCAATAGGATCCAAAGCTCCAGAACGTCCGCCGATTATTCGGCGCTCAGGGCCTCCGATCAATCCTTCGCGTGAAACTCTTACCTCCCGTGGTGCCAAAAGCAGCACATTTGGAAGAAGGAAGCCGCAAGGTCCGCCCCTCCTACGGTCCAGTCGACTTCAAGGCCTGCTCTAGAACCAATCGTAGTGGATGCAGTACGACCATCGTTGGACGGTGAGAAGGGGAGTGATGGAACAGCTCAACTTTCATCGGAGTCCCCGCATGTTGGTAATTCGAAGCTGTCCAAGGTGGTGAGCCCGACGGAGAGAGAGAAAAGAAGCATCACCAGGTGGTCGCGTCGCCGCCACCGGTCATTCCGTTGTCGGAGCAGCCGCCTCTCGATTTCACAGAGGGCAGCGAAGTCTCCACTATCGATAACGGTGGAGATAAGCAAGAGTATAAGCCGGAAACGCCCAAGGAAGACACCCCAGCTAAAGCACCAGCGTCAACTGCGTCTCCAGTTGTCTCTGAAGACGAATCTTCAGGTGAAGAAGGTGAGGTTACACCGGAGAATACTGATGCCGCCAAGCCAGAAGACGATATTCCCTCTAGTTGCTCGGCAGATCCAAAGGACGCAACTGTTGCTATTGAATCTCCTGTTGGTCTCCAGCAGCAATCGGCCACGTCAGCCTGACTGCAACTGCATTTTCAGTACTATAACTTCAATGTCACGGTAGTCAACAAGGTAGTCAATTGGTATCGGAGCTAGTAGTCAAAACCGCAAGCTCCTCACATTATTGACAAGCATAGCATGGCGACGCGATTCGCACTCCGAGCCTCGGGACTCATACAGCGTGCTCTACTCCGCCCCAACGCGAGTTTAACTGCCCATCCATACAAGTTGCATCGTTCTATCAACTCTTCATCTTTACGAATCACCAGGTATGGCATTCTACTGCTCACAAGCACAGTTTAAACAGACGATCTGACGCATTTTTTGAACATTATACTTAAGTAGAACGGGCAATTCGCGATGCCTGTCAGTGTTACCATCGAGCTACAGTAGTGTGGGCAATTGTCCGCTACATCCTAGAGCTTGGAACGTCATAGATGGTGGCATACCATCAGTACAAGCGGCGTGCTTTTCATCGACAACTGATGGAGCAAGTGGCGACGTGGAAGGAGACAATGAGGCCCAGTTGGCTACCAAAGAGCTGGAAGAGGCAAGGGAGAAATACCGCTTTACCAGGCAGGATTTCCAACCTCTGGCCACCAAACCACTGCACTTTGACATGGTCTTCGACATCACAGAAGCCAAGGTGAAGGTGACACTACAGACGACGCTCAAGCATGTAGGTCCACAACCACTGACGGAGCTCAAACTCAACTCAAAGGAGCTGGAGATCGAGTCCGTGGAGAGATTCAATAAGTTCACACCTCTGGGGGACAAAGAGGACTTTGTATCGCACGTGCAGAGCTTCGCGGACCCTCAAGCGCAGGAGTACGAGGTGGACAAGGAGGACCATTTCCTAGTCGTCAAGCTTAAAGAACCTGTACAGTCAGGTGAGGAGTTCGTACTGCGCACAGTGTCAGCGGCCACGCCGACGGAGAACATCCTGGAAGGTTTGTACTTTGACTACACACCTGAGGGGGCCCCAAGACCATCATCACGCAGTGCCAACAGCACGGTTTCCAGCGCATTGTGCCCTGCATCGACTCCATGGACGCCAAGGCGTACTACACCACCACCATCGTGGCGGGCACACGCTACACGAACATCATCACGAACGGAGACTTGGCACCAGGGTACCACACGGAGACTGGTGTGCCGGCGTTCCATCCCGCATCAGAAGTGCTGGGTGTGGAGGACTCTTCTCGTCATGTGCTCAAGTACTACAACCACAAGGTGAACATGGCGCCGTATCTGTTCTTCTTGGGTGTGGGCACGTACGAGACGTTTCGTCGCACGCTGGAGTTCCCGGACGGCGACACGACGCTGCTGGAGATCCTGGCGTTCCCGGGCTTCTTCGAGCCAGCGGACGCCAAGGCTGCTGTCAAGATGCTGCACGACTCGGTGTTGTGGGTGATGGTGAGTCTGGGCCCGGAAGCCTGTGAGCACCACGACGAACGCAAGCGTATGTACGAATTGCTGGAAGAGCGTGAGGCGCTGAAAGCGAAGGAGGGTGAGCTCTGTCTTGGACCGAATGAAGAATACGCGAAGACACCGTTGAACGCTGCCGATGCTGCTCGTCTGGCAGCTGTCCGTGCAGAACTCAAGGAGTTGCTGAAGACGTGGAAGAAGACGGGGTATAAGTACACGGGCGCGGTGTACCGTGAGATCGCAATGGAGAATTCGTACTACGGCGGCATGGAGAACGTGGGCAACACCACCATCGTGAGCTCGTGTTTGTGCCCCAGCTGTCGCATGGACGACAAGTCTTACGAGTACATGGAGCACGTGAAGGTGCACGAGTACTACCACAACATCAACGGTAGTCAAGTGACGGGCCAGTCACCGTTCGAGATCTGGCTGAACGAGGCTGTCACGGTGCACATGGAACGCAAGCGTGCCGCAGCCATTTTCGGTGAAGACTACAGTCGTCTGAGTGAAGTGTTGTACATGTTCACTCCGGCAATTGGACCACTTGCGCAGGACAAGTCTGCTACTTCTCTGTCAGTTGAGCCGCAAGGCTTCAACCAGACGCAAGAGCTTGTTTCCGTTGTGACCTATTCGAAGGCTCCGGAATTTGTTCGCATGGTGGAGCTGTTGTTGGGAGAAGCCGCCTTCCACAAGGCTCTTGACATGTACCACACGAAGTACGCGTTCGGCAATGCTACGAGCATGGAGTGGATTCGGTGTATGGAAGAATGCTCTGGCCTAAACCTGCAAAACCTGGCCAAGACGTGGCTCAATCGCCCGGGACACCCTGATGTGACATACTCGACGGAATACAAGGCTACATCCAAGGAGTACGTTGTGGAGATCTCGCAGACTGGTTTCGAGGACAAGCCTGAGGGTAACAACGGCCCGTGGGAAATCCCGATCGACTGGTCGCTCGTGAAGGATGGCAAATCCATCAAGGACGGCGTGTTCCTCATGAAGACGAAGGATGCCAAGCTGGTGATCCCGGATGTTACGGAGGAGCCGGACTTCCTGTCATTCGCTCGCGGATGGTCGTTCTTCGGCAAATCGAAGCAGACCAACCCATCGCTGCCGCGGCTCACGAAGCAGGCACTGTCTGACCCAGATGCTGTGAACAAGTATCAGGCTTACCGCAGCGTGGCAGATGCCGAGAAGGCGAAGGTGATCGAGGGTTTGTTGAAGGGCAATACGCAGGTGGAGATTTCTCCTGAGTTTGTGGAGCTGCACGGCTCCATTTTATTCTCGGACGAGCTCACACCCTCCGCACGTGCATTGACGTTAGTCGAAGCCAAAACGATCCCGAGCCGTGATGACTTGAGCCACCACTACGCTGCGATCAAGAAGGCTACTACAGCCTTGCTGCAGGCGGTGTGGGCCAAGTACTCGTCGAACATCGAGACTGCATACAACAAGTTGTGTACAGATGCTCACCCAGGCCCTCACGTGGAGCAGTTCCAGGAGCGTGCTTTGAAGCGCCACCTTCTGCTACTTATTGTGGCTGGTGGCAAGCCTGCTGTACTCGGCACGACCCCGAAGGTTGCACCTACGGTAGCGCCGTCCAGACTGGCACATGACTTGCTGGAAAAGTCTACTTTCGTCACCGATAAGGCGACTGGCTTCCGTTTGGTGCTTGCAGACGAAGATTACCCTGATCGTGCAAAGGTTCAGGAGAAGATTTTCAAGGAGTGGAGCCAAACGCCTGACATGCTGACAACATACATCAGTATCGTGAGCAGCCTGGACTCGAGCGATGTTGGCAAGCAAATTCTGAAGCTAATAGCCCACCCGAGCTTCAATCCTGCGCAGTCCAGTCACGGCCGCACAGTTTCACGCTGTTTGTCCCAGATCCGCGATTTCTCGCTAGCTACCGACGAGGGTCTCGATGTCATGGTGGAGGTCTTTGTGAAGATTGGCAGAGTGAACCAAATGTCAGCGTATCCCGTGCTGCAGTCCTTTGATCACTTGGATCGCTTCGACGAAGCCACGAAAGCCAAGATGTACGCGACGCTCCAACGCATGCAAGACTCCATCGACAAGAAGAAGGAGGAGTCATTGTACAACCAGCTCAACATCATCCTGGAGAAAAAGCAGTAAGTATGTAGCGATGAGATGCAGTTTACGGCATGGATAAAACTTCTGGTACGATTGGGAATTTCTAACGGGCCACAACCCTTCAAGATCGTTTTTTGGCAGCGTCACTTCATGTTCGAACGCATGGCGATGAGGTTGTCCAGCTCGTAATTCCTCGCGCCTCGACACTATTTCCTTTGGGCGAACGCCGTCCAACGTTTTGACATGGTGTTAACCAGCTCAAACAGTCGGTTCGAGTCCGGTGGGCAGGCTGTGGCGACCTCACCATCGCCCTACCTGAGTGAACTGCGTCGAAAACTCTCCAATGTCAATTCTTCACGACTACCCAGGCGTCAGTCCACACAGTCAGCAGGGCCAGCAACAGAGAAGAGTGCTGCTATCTGTTCAGCCGTGCAGCTTGCTCTACAGGCACCTTTAACTGCTGCACATCTCGAGGTGATCGACGTAAGCTGTGCAAGACTGCAGTACAAACTACTCGGTACGAGACGCTACTGGTTCCGATCGATAAAACAGGAGAAACAAGGCATGATCCGATGGGAGGTGAAGCTCTACCAGATTTGCTGCCGCAAGTCTACTATCGACGCACTGCTGAAATGCACGTGGCACTCGATGCCTCGACTTTCCAGCGATGATATGGTAATTAGGTCTGTTGGCTATTTCGACACCGAAAAGCAGCAATGACGGCATTCGAAGCCGCTTTCAAGGCACGCGACGTGACGAACCCGTTCACGGGATTAAATATCCACAAGAGCGAGCTGCCCATTGAGCTGATAAAGTATTTTCAAGTAGCGATCGCGTCCGACCTATTTCAGAGGAAGACCCAGAACGAGCGACTGGAAATTGTATATACACTTCTTCTGGGGACAATGCCTAGTTCTGCTAATGTCCACGAGGAGGCCGAGTCGAACCTCGCCTTTCAGCAGTCACAGACTTTGTCCCCGTCAAACGAATCTCAACTGCGAGGTTTCACAATAGTTGGGCGTAATGTTGCTGCTCTCTCCTTGTGGAAATCCTTAACTTGTCATTTCATCATATGCACAAAGACCTCAGCTCAATGGAAGACCGTGCGCACTAGGCAAGGGATGGAGAGATCATTCACCGAGCGTTTTGGACCAAGTCACCTGGCCAACGACCGAGCGTTTAACGTGACTCCAGGGATCCTTCCAGTTTCACGGGGCTTGCTGAGCTGGTGTCGCTCAATCAAGAAGAAATAAGCAAACACCAGTCTGGATCAGTTCCACACTTTTATCATGGTCTGCCTGATGAGGTGAAGCGCATGATTGCTGAGGAGCAAGCCAAAAATGACCAGGGGCGTGCAGAATCTCTTGCTTTCAAGAAACTTACTAAGAACACAGAAGGCGCCTTTGCAAAAAAGTATCTTAAACGTCGACGTGAGTACTTGCAGGTGGCCATCAAGCTGCAGCAATTGTATCGCTGCAATATGCACAGCAAGGCGCTGCGCCTGGTATTTCGGCGTCAGCTTGGTGCTATTGCTCTGCAACGAGTGTTCCGTGCTCACCAGCGACGAAAGTTCACGAGAGCATTTTTTCGCGTTAGCACATGTGCTGTGTTAATTATCCAGTCCGTGTATCGAGCTTATAAATCTAGGCAACAAACGAAGGCTCTGGCCATTCGGTTACAAGGAGCAGCACTCAATATCCAGCGAGTGTATAGAGGCTTTGTCGCGCGAGAACGTGTACGCCGGATACGTCGCCTTCAGGCAAAAGCAATCGTTATGGAGAGACTTGTTAGAGGTTTTATGGGTCGTCGCCGAGCTCACCGGTTGCTTCTCGCTAAGCGCAAACAGCAGGTTATTATTCCTGCGTGCAGACTCATTCAACGAGTTTGGCGCGGCCATCGCGAACGCGTATTTGTGACCGCTAAACGCCAGGAAATTGAGAGGGTACAAGTCTTGCTGCCCGCGGCACTACGAATTGAGACGCTATTGCGAGGTTTCGTGGCACGATGGATGGTAAGGAAGTTTCGCGCTGTCGATGAAGCCGCGAAGGTCATTCAAAAGTTCTGGCGCTCAAGGCTTTACTTCAAGAAGTGGATGGAACTCATGAGATTGCGGCGCATGGACCGCATGGCTTCGCTAATCGGGTCAGTCGCCCGCGGCTTCCTCGCCAGGAAGTTTGTCTTGCGAGAGAAACGAAAGCGGTACTTTCGATTCGTCTTGGAGCCATCCGCTGCAAAGATTCAATGCGTGTTTCGCGGGTATATCGAGCGGAAGCGACTCGAAGGTATGCGTGACGAGATTGAAGCTGCTATCACTTTGCAGCAAATGTGGCGCTCCAGATCCACTATCAAAACGATTCGCGACAAGTTGCGAGGCTTTCGGCTGATGCTGCAAGAATCTGCCGCTGGGAAAATTCAGCGTAGTTATCGCTGTTATCGTGCTCGTAAAGAGCTAAACTATAGATGCCTCACGCGCCACGCATGTTACGGGAAAGCTACTCTTGCAGTCCAGTCTGCATGGAGGAGCTATTGCAGCCGCAAGCAGCTCAAAGAGTTCCGCTTTTGTTCATTGATCGAACGGAAGGCGTGTACACTGACACAGTCGAAAGAAGACCGAGAGATGATCGAGTTTGACATCTTTGATGCGCGTGCTGATTTAAAGCGCATTGTCAAATACAAAGCGAAAACACTTCGACGGATTAAAGAGCTGAAGAAAATGCGGGTCGAGTGGGAGCGGCGGCAACCGGTTGTCGACAAGGAGCTGAGCCAACTTACCGAGGAAGACATGGACCGCGGCTGGGGCGAAGCCTTCGAAACTGAAAACACATCCTGCACTTCAGTTTGGAGCTGAGTGTGGAGGATATCCTCTCGAAGAAACAGCAAGTGCGGGAGTATGAGGAAGAAATCGAAGACTTGCGTATTGAGCTGGAAGATCTGGAGCGGGACATGGAGGAATGCGTCCTGAATGAGACCATGGAGATCCAGTCCTATCGAGACATGGAGCTGAATCGAGCCAGTACCATGTTTGCCGATGAGAAGGCATACAAAGTTCGCCTGCAGCGTATTCGATGGGGTACCCGGAATGTGCGCAAACGCGTCATCTTACGTGAGCGTCAGGATGTTAGAACCTTGGAGAAAGAAATGCTCGCCAAACGACAAGTAGAAGAGCTCGGAGTGTTGGCGTTCGAGAAGAAACAATTCGTCAAGCACAAGCTTGAGCAGGCGATCGAAAACGCTGCACGATCACGGGCCAAGCAGAGCGAGGTGATGCTGGAGATGAAGCGAGATGCAGGCGTTTCCCAGGGGTTTGATGAGGCTGTCCAGCGCATGCAGGCGATCACTCAGGAGTATTCGTTTCAATATCGACTGCCAAAGACGGATCTGCGGGAGGACCCTAACTCAGCGATGTGCTCAGGCTGTGGCCGAATTACCTGTGATTGCCATCTCAAGGGTAATGAAGCTGTGAGGACGAACAATGACACACCTAGCAAGAAGCAGGAAACGAGCAGTGTGATGATCAATCCGAGAAGCAAAAACAGGCTAGCCAGACGCTGGAGATACCAAGATTAACTTTTGACAGCTCAACATTCGATCTGAAGGTGTCACGCTTTCGTGCGGCGTCAATTAGTCATCCGACCAGTCCGAGGCTTCCGACATGCTTAGAGAATCTTCACGGTTCCGTAATCCGATCATTTGCTGCAAAGGAAATCCCAAATAAAGCAAAAATGTTAGAATCCACCCGCTAGCTCAACCACACTCGACTAGGCAACCAAGTTGCGACAACATAATACAACGGGCACTCACCGATTCAAAGTCCGCAATGGGGTTCTTGACTTCTTGTGCCTTCGGGGGTAGAGGAGGTGCCTTTGATTGCTGGGAAGTTAGGGTACCTTCCTCTTCCTGCTTCTTCTTGATGTTTCAGATTTGAGCCAAGAAGTCATCGCCGTCGTTGGACTTGTCATCGTCCGAAATATGGCCACGCCCGTCATCACTGCCGTCATCAGACATTGCCAGAGTGGGCAAATTATTGCGTTGGCCTTCCTCTGACGGAGGCGGTGGTGGAGGTGGCTGTACGGGAGCCGTGACTTCTTTAGCTGTTAGCACTGTTACAGGTTTGGCAGTAGCCTTCTCTCGCTCACGCCTCTGCTCCATCTGATCCTGTTTGCCACTGATAGCCGCCTGCCGCCGCAACATTCGCTGCTGCATCTCCTCGGCAATCGTCAGTGGTTTGTTCGGTTGGGCGCTCGCCTTTTCTGTGGAGCTGGTCTTCGGGTCCTTCGGGTCCTTCGGGTCGATCTGACGGTGCATACAACAAATACATTTAGTACATTTAGAGTTTAGTACGTGATCAAAGTGTATGAGTATACTCGAATTCTCTGCTGTGAATGTCTACCTTCCGGAGTTTGATTTTCGGGTTACGAATCTGATCCAACAAGCTGGCACCTGCCGGTTGGTCGTCCTCTTCTTCTTCTTGGGCTGGTGGCGCTGGAGGAACCTCCTATAGTTGCATGCACGCACGCATCGTTTAGCTTATGGACACTACAACTGAGAAACAATAAAACAAAAGTAAAACATGTCAGACCCATACCTCTTGTGGGGGAGGCGGCGGTGGGACGTCTTCATCTTCACCACCGGCCATTGGTGGTGGAGGTGGAGGTGGTGCCGAATCATCTTCCTCGTCTCCTTGTGGAGGAGGAGGTGGCGGCGGTGGTGGTGGTGCACCGTCGTCGACCTTCGTAAAGTCCACCGTAGGTGCTGGAGGTGGCGGTGGCGGGGTTCCGTCCACTGGGCCCACCTGGAAGTTTTGTTCCAATGGTTCCTGCGCAGCAGGACCCTCCTCGAAGTTTGCCACAGACGGTAGGTCAGGCAGCGCCTTGTCCTGAAACATGGATGGCGCAATTGACGCGTTGCCCTCTTGTGCATACTTATAGTCAGCAATATTTTCAAGTGGCAGGTTCTGCGGCAATTTGGCCGACATGTCTGGCATGATGCCCATCGATGGGTGGAATTCGTAATTGAGTCCGTGCACCGTCGGCTGAAAATTCCAACAACAACATCAGCAAAATCCGTCAGCATTCGACCAGACAAAATCACACACACAAATCCACGCACCAGCTCATCTCCGTACTCAATCGTCCGTGGAGCTTTGGCTAGTTCCTTGCGTTTCTCCTCCTCCTCTTCGTAATCTGTCCCCAGTAAATTATCCCACGACGTGTACTGCATGTATCAACAATAAAATCTTCATCAGTCTTCACACTCTTCTCTACTACAAACACCACAACGTCCTTCACCTTTTGGTATGGGTTTTCTCCTGAGTTAAAGAGCAGCACACTGCCCACTGACGGGATATACTCGGGCAGTCTCCCCAGTCCTTCCTTCTCCATATCAGCCTCAGGCTGCTGCGTCTTCTGGTACTCATTGACCTTCTCAAAGAGCTCCACCACCTCAGCCATGTGCTGTCCCCTTTGAGCAGGAGGCAGAGACTCCGCAGGTAAGAAATGCGTGTCATCGTCAGCATCAGGAACCAACGGCGGGGCGTCAGCGTACGGTTTGTCATGGAAGAGCGTCTTGGGCAGTGACAGCTTCTTCGGCGCTGGGTACTTGGAGGTGCTGAAGACAGTCGTGGGCTTGTTACTGGTCCGACGAGCCGTTAAGGCGTTCACTTTGGCTTGACACACTTGGATGCGCTTGTCCACGGCCGATACTCGCTCCTTCTCCTGGGAAACCTTGTGCACCAGGCGATTAAACACGTCCCCCACCACGGAATCAAGCTGGGAGAGCGCTTTCAGCACGTCCTTGACCACGAACTGCGGCTGCAGGTCGCCGTACACGCGGTCAACCGCGTACACCTGCGACGTCTGCATCGCGTCTGACTCGGAAAATGCTGAGTTTCAGGTTAATGTTACATCGCATTTAACCTTAACATGAAAACAATAGAAATACATCCTTGAAGTGATATTTAGTTTGGGAGTATTTCTAAACACGGTAGAAATAGGATCGAATAGAAATCTATCTATCAGTTAAATGTTGAAAAACCCAACCGGTTTTAACGTGGACCATTATTGCTGGTCTCTTCTACTAAAACGAAGTGGACATTGTACACATGCAGACACATTTAATGTCTGTGCGATTGTCCTCTATCAGTATCTCCCATTGTTGGTGGCGGCCGCCTTAATGCTGAAGTCTAGACACAGAGGGACGTGATCCGACAGGAACTGACAGTTGGGCAGCGCCGTCTTCGAATAAGCCTTTAGCACCTCAGGTGGATGCACTTTCAGTCCAGCGAACGGCGTCAGCAGCTCCGGCGTGTACCAAACATAGTCCGCGACGCCAGTCAGTGACCTGAAACAGCAGACCAATGCAGCAATTAGACCCACCAACAACTCAGCTACAACGTGGCATGAGATTCGTACCGGTGTAGTTAGTGTACTCTGGCTCAGAGCCAAACACCGACGCGTAGGCGCTGGCAAAACCGATATTGTGCTCCAGGTCCAGCGATGCATAGATATTCGACAATTGTGACGGCGCGTGTTGCAGGTCCGGGTGCCCAAGTGATACATGGTTGCGCGTCATAAATTCGTACACGGCGCTGCTGGGTTCGCTATTGAAATCTCCGCAAAGTATTGTCGGTAGGTTTCGGCTCAACGTTACTCGTTCAAGCTGGTGGGACATACATCGCAGCAAAAATAACAAGAGCAGAATAGGGATTAGCCCCAAGTGTGGTTTCACTCCAAAATCCATCTGAGCCTACCTGTTTTGCCAGCATACTGACTTGCCACATCTTGACATCCGGAAACTTGGGATTCGAGAATATGTGCACATTCGCGATACAGATCAACGGTCCTGACTGCGATTTCCGTGCAACTACTTCATTGTTCGCGGGAACGACTTCTAAGACGGCGATCTGCGCCACGTTGTCCCGTTGGAGCCGGTGCCGCATCTTGCTCAAAGTAGCCAGGAACATCTCGCGTGCAGCCATCGAAGGACCTTGGTAGTCTAGATCAAACTCGGTCTGCACCTGGGTCAGGAAGTCGTTCACTAGATCGTTGAAGTCGATTGGGTAGCGCTCCTTCAGAATGAACCGATTGCGCTTGTAGAAGAGTGCGCCACCATCCACTTTTCCCTCAACCCCATGGATTCACGCGACTTTTTCAGGTACCAGCCTTCGTACCCCCACTCTTCCATCATCGGAGCAAAAAAGTTCTTGTAATGGTCACCCTGAACTTCTTGAAGACAGATAATGTCGGCATTGTACGACTGCATCTCGCGCTTCAGTAACTCCCGTCGGAACGACCAGCTGAGAGCCCAAACCGGACAGTATGGGTACTGTTGCCGCGTAGCATAGATCTCGGCCAGGATGTTGTACGTGAGTACACGAAACACGCCGATCTGCCGAAGTCGCGGCGTCAATCGCTCTTCGTTCACATTGGCGAGCATTTGTCGCTTCGGTGGCATAGGCGGAACTTCAGTTGAACAGCATCACCCCACGCACATACTACTCAGAGGACGAACGAAAAGAACCCAGCAATAGAGTATACACTTACACGGCAGCACAATCCCAGTGTCGGCTGTCTTGGTCAGCACACCGCCGCCAACGCGCTTGGTGGCCTTGCACTCCACTCGAATCACATGGCCTACGTCCTCAGCGGTGGGTGTATACGACCGACTGTAAGACAAGAGCGGGCATGCGCGTGAGAGACTGCGGTCCGATCATAGGTACAATATCTATCTAACCTACTTTTCTTTCTGAATTTTGAGCCAAGACTCCTTCGGCAGCGGGCAGAACGTCTCCATGTTGTGCAGTTGTGCCTTCCATGAGAATGTATTCTCGTCCTTCTGCTGAGCTGCGACCAGTGCGTGCGTCTCATGCAGTTGTTTATGCTTATGCCAAGCCAAGCGGAAGCAGTCTGGACTGCAAAAGCACGAGTGTTCTCGCGTGATGCCGAGCCGACAGCATTGCACACACTCGATCTTAGCAACCAGCAGCAGGACGTTCCCAGCGCCATCACTCGTATAGCGAGTGCACTCACTATTGGCACAGGCACGACGCATCGAAGAGCGATACCAATTGAACTGCATGTCCACGTCCTTGTCGTCAATATCGCCTTCTCCGGAGCGGAAGAATGCGTGCGTCATCATGGAGCAGCCCTCCACCGGCTGGTCCACACGCAGTGAGATCTTGCCTTCTCCGTGCATTGGGGAGCCTCTAGGTGGTGACAGCGACATGACCTTGGGTGAATGACCTCGCTCCGCAGTTGGTGAGGGCGACTGGCAGATTGTTTTCATCGTCTAGACGCCGGGGCGCTCGAAATTCTAGCATTTGAAGGAGCAAGAGCGTCAGCACCAGCAACTTTGGCCAGTGAAGAGGCAGCAGAGAGGGCGTACGACAGCCACGTTGGCTGCTTCCACCGCATGGAAGACGCACGGAACATGCAGACGACACTGGAAAGGCATGAAGTTCTATTGAGACGCACCGTTAATCAGCACGCAGAGCCCCAGGGGGCATTCCAGGCTGGTCGGTACCAGCTGTTGGTCGGTTGGACTCGGATCGCGGGGGATACAGCGAGGATACGAGCACCAGACCTGCGCGATCAGACGCAGAAGGGAGTGATGTAGACACACAGCTGGGCAGAGCGGGCAAAGAGGCCTAGGAGACCGCGCACGCACGACACGAAGAGGGCTCTTGTGCCTTGTGGCGAGAGTCGCTTTGAGGAATATCATCCATGGCTAGGCTGTAAATTAAAGATTTCCCCTATTGGCCAAAAAGAAAGGACCTGTGATTGGTCAGACAGAATCGCCAATCATAGGTCGTAACAAAAACAATTGAAATTTTCGGTCGAAAAAAGTGAAATGAGCCAATGGCAGTTGTTTAATGTGAAATGGCATGTTTTGACTCGAGCGGAACATCCGGTCGGTCTCTGATTGGACAATAAAGTCGTGTCTATTGCTACTTCACGAAATTCGAGCTATAATAGGGTAACTATTCTCTACATATTCTGAATATTTGTTTACTGTCGGTAACATTCTTGAGAAAGGTTGAGGAGGCCATATCTATGTGAAGTCGAGTCGAACGTTAGTCGGAGCAGTGGCTTGCTGGTGGTAAAGTTGCCAACGATAACGAACGGAAGGTAAAATGCACGCTGTTAGTTTTCCATCACAAGCGTGTATCCTCCGATCCCAAGTTATATCTAAGGTTCCAAGAACCGTCCAGTGCGTCGCCAGCCTGGGCGTCTGGCATGGCATTGCCCAGTGGACTTGATGGGTCATTTTCTAATCGATCGGGCTTGATTCGTGTTAGATGTCGGTTATGTTTTAATGTGTTAATAAACGTTCGGGTTTACCTAGGTTATTTACTTACTCGAAGCGTTCAAATGTTTAGAATGCGGCTTGATCGCTCGGTTTGGCTTCGAGATTGTGTACCGCGAGTTGACTGTTTAGAACGGCCCCTTATTCTGGTTTTAGTTAGCACCCATCGGTTGTATTCCAAATACCTCTCGATCACTATGCAGGTGATCAGCCACGCCGTTGAAAAAGGCAGGGTAGGAGAGGTCAATAAAGTCAAGTGGTTCCGCGTGGAGATAACAAACGAGATACTTGACCCCAATTATAGTGACCTCCACCACTCGTTTTTTTTCACAGGAGTGCATTAGATGTGGCGCAAAGTCAATGATAGCCATCTCAAGGATGGAGTGCGTTTACCTTTGTCCCAGACATACTATCTTTGTCAAGAGATGACTCACAAATTACTGCACAAATTGACTCTGAAATCAATTTCAGAGAACAGCGCTTTTTGGCACACTACTGAAGCCAAGTGATTTGAGGCCATATGATTGCAGATGACTTGTGCCGTTCAGACGAGTTATGCCGCCTGTGCTTCGAATTTCATATGCTAAGTGCGCGTGTCCACGTTTACAGAAATTACAGAAGTGACCCCTGATACTGTACAAAAATCAGGCCGCTCTCTGAGACTTTTGCTGTTTTTCGTGCCAAGGGGCCAACGCATCGAAGAAAGCGCCCTGACACCTTCAGTATCTCACCCTCGTGTGTTCCAATTGCGGTGAGGGTCTACCATCGCGCACTAGGAAACAGCCTCTGCTATGGAGTACGCATGTATGCATCAAGCAGTTTATTCCGAACATCTTGTATGTTAGCTCCGCTGTAGAGCTGATGATCAAAGACAGATACCCCAAACGTGGCAGAACACCATTGACCACCGGATATGTCGTTGGCATGCACTGCTAGTTATCACCTTTGTCCGCTCGGTGCAAAATCGCGTGCACTACTGTCTCGGTCTGCGTGGTTGCATCACTCCAGTTTTCAGGTCTTCAGCTCAAAGTGCTGTCGGCAATTTCAGGCATGGAGGTCAAAGTGGCATCAATTAGTCTCTTTCAGTCGCAAAATGTATTTTTCTTGTGGGCATGATTCTCTTGCCATTGAATACTGAGGTCATCGGGTTGTGTCGTCGTCTTCCAAGTTTGTTTGTTCAGTCCGCTGGCTGCGCTTTCATCGGCACGTGAGCATGCCGCTTGACTTGCCAAACACAACAGCGCCCTCCATATCCTCAACACCTTTCCTCAGCACCTCTTCCATTCACGACGCACCACACTGAAATACAGTCCTTGGTCGTGCCAACACTGTCATTATTGTTGACAAGCTCAGCAAGATCAGCGAGCTACTGTTTGGCGATGACTGCATACATGGGTCTGCAGCTCTCATTTGAAGCTATTGATGCATCCTGCTTGAAGCACTTCAACTTGACTTTTGACTAGTCGTGGCTTCATCTTCAAATTAATCCAAAGCGAGCCACCAGCTCGCTATATTGACCCAAGTCGTATAGTCTTTTACACCAGGTCGTTGATATCTTCGGCAATGGGTTCTCGTTGGGGACGTGGGGAGAGCTTGAGCTCTATTGCAGCATCTGCATAGCAACTGGCAGAGACTCAAGCTAGAAGCACACGTTAAGTTGACATCAATGCGCAGGAGACGTCTTGTGGTTTGTATGCAGTAAATCGGTGTCTGCGAATCGTATGCCGGATGGCGTTCGTTGAACATGAGTTGCGCTGCCACATGCTGCAAACTTTCGTGTCGCCATCACGCTCCGCATGGCTTGCAGCAAAGAATTTTGTTGTCATGTGCAGTAGTTGCTGGTTTGTTAAAGCGCACAACCACCAGTGATCTCTGCCAGCCCGGTGCTTTGCTGCACAAGCCAGCATGATGTTTTCCTGTCCCAAATCTTTGCATACAAACTTCAAGTCAATTCTCAGCCGTTTCACCCACCCACTACTGTACATCTATCACTTCTCCTTCTGCCACCTCTCCGTGACAATCACTCTTATCTGCACTAGGTCTAGTACAGTATGGTGGTGCAACGACGCCCGATGGACGTGGAGGCCGAGGTGCCCACGGCCGTGTACGCTCTGGACCTGCGTCGTGAGTCAGCTACTGCGTATCCCCGAGACTGAATTGCTCACAGGCTTCGAGGCGGACCCCACGCGCTCCGAGATCCAGGGCGTGATCGTTGACGCCGGAGAGAACGTCCCCTTCGAGACCGTGGGTCATGACGCCGTCCACGCGCCTTCGTCGCAATCTCAAGTGGCTCTAGATGTAGCGGGGACCGAGTCCCAAGCCCCTTTGAAGCCTCTACGTCCCAGTATGCTACCTCCACTGCCCCCGACACGCCCCACAGCTCCATTGGCTGCTGGAACCCCCACGTCTCGACGTCCTGGGGTGCGTCAAGTGCTACTGACTGCAGCTGTGAGACCCAGTAGCTTGGACGAGAACCAGCGTCCCAAGTGCCTCATCCAGCTAGGAGCTCAGACCATCATCAGTCATATCTTGACGCAGTTGTATGCTGCTGGAGTGGAGCGTGTCGTGGTGTCTGTAGCTGCAGCTGGAGGGCAGATCATGGCGGCAGTCAAGCAAACGCCCTTCTATACCAAGATGCAGATTGAGTTCTTGGACTTGGGGCGTCATTATGAAGACGGACACGCTCGCTCTATCCTAGCTGCGAAGAATTTGTTTCAAGGACCGGAACCTTTCTTGATCCATACAGCAGATCACATTTTTGACAAGTCGGTCGTGTCCAAATTGGCTGCTTATCATTTGGGCGATGCAGTTGCCTGTGTGCTGGTGGAAACGGACATTGAAGAGCTGACAGGATTGCCGGCGACGACTGTGAAGGTTAAACTTGGAGAAGATCACCAGCATGTGATGCACATTGGTCGTGATCTAAAGAACTACGATGGTATTGATGCAGGCTTGTTCCTGAGCTCGTCACGTATTTTTCATGCATTGGGAGAATTGGCGACCCAGAAGAGCTACTTCTCGCTCGCTGAAGCGCTTAATAGTTTCACGTCTGGTGCAAGTCGCCTGACCTATCTTCCGACAGCTGGAGAGACGTGGTTCAGCATTGAGACGGAGGAACAATTGGCGTACACGCAGGACACGGACGGCACGGCAGTCCTATCTCCTTGGACGGTCTTCCTGGCGTCCACGCCTAGTGGAGACCCAGCACTTACAAAGAATGTGGTGATTGGAGTGTCGGCGCCCGATCCAGACTTATCGCTCCGAGTTGCAGGCAACACTGATGGCTCCAAGATCTTTAAAGGTTTTGTCGTTGGAGTAGGTAATTCGGACTACCCAGAAGGTGGAGACGGAGGAGTTGATGTAGACGTCGAAGGTGTCACTCCCAGCGCTGCTTATGACTCGGAGTCTCGGCCGCTGCTTTCATTCAGTGCAAGATCCAGGGATTGTATTCAGCACGCTCTGCTAGATCTCCGTTCTCAAAGAACGGTTCGTTTATGGACAGCAAGGGTTCGACGTTTGGGAATGATGATCTGTCTCCGTTCGTGCTGTCATTCCCAATGGATGACGAGACTTCCAAGACGGTGGAGAACGTGAACTCGAACCATCATGCCTACTTGATTGAAATGACTCCAGGGGACCCATCTGGTGTCTTGCCTCCAGGATCTGGCGTATCTGAATACATGCTGGCAGTGCCTGGCCGTCATGAGCAGGATTTCGAAGAGGAGGAAACGTCCATGGTAAGCATGATAACCCCTCGAGCAACTCTGACACCGTTGCATCAGGCAACAATTTTGCCGTCCGATATCACCCAGATCTCGCTCAATACCCGAGGGTACGATGAAAATTTAGAAGTGACGGTTGTGGTAGAACGCAAAGCACCGATCATCGGCTATATGCTCCTGCTGTCATCTCTCTTTACGATTTCATCAGTAGGTGTGGCTCTAGATGAGATGGAAGGCGTCGTGACACCCGTGTTACGCATTTTTGGCGCAACATGGCTACGTCAATGGCCTTGCTACCCATTACGATGATGCTGCTTTTCCGGAGCAGTAATGAGCCGCGTGACCCGCATTGGCGAGCTGATCGCTCCCTTGGTCGTAGCTGGTGTTGCGTACGCATTCTTCGTGGGCTCTTTCGTTGTTGCACTGTCTGTGACATCAGTGGGCCATGCCACTCTGTTCAACAATGCGCACTCGATGCTACTCGTTTTCTGGAAGGTTGCGTCAAGGCAACCTGTGGCCCCATTGAAGCCATTGGTGCCGCTATCGGTGTTGTCGGTGGTGGTATCACAACCATGGACACGACTAAAGGCGGTCCCAATATAATATCTCCAACGGCAGCAGGCGACCTCATCGCGCTCACTGGTGCTGCAGGCGGGGCGCTGTACTTTGCACTGGCGAAAAAGTTCGTTCACGAATGCACCTGCTTGTCTTCATATGTGGTCTGACTGCTACATCAGCTATAACGTTGCTCTTGTACATGTTGGCTACGGAGAAAACCTGAGTCTGTCCACCAATCCATACGATGGTGTGTTCGGGTGGGTAACTCCGTCGATTGGTCGACTGTTTGTGGTGTGCTATCTCGTCGTCATCTGCGATGGTATCGGCACCATGGGTTACATCGGTGTGATGAAGTATTTCGACCCAATCGTTGTTTCTGTGGTTTGCCTGATGGAGCCTATTGTGGCGACGGCACAGGGCATTGTCATGGGCGTGGACGCCATGCCTGGGCCATACACTTTTATAGGAGCTAGCCTCGTCATTGGTGGCACTTGCCTCGTGCTCTACTCACAAAGCCGCAAGACAGAAAAGGTTGACGCTACAGAAGCGGTTCTGGCTGCCAACGCCACTCCTCGGGCAGTGTACAGCGCTCGTTCACGCAAGCGAGGCTTGCAATACGGCAGCACACCTCGTTAGGTTCTTGTTGGAAGGACCATGAAATAGAAGCTATGACATTTGTAACAAAGATAAAACTTTGATAAGCCCTTCTGTTCGCAGTTACCTTTGTAGACTTGTAGGGATAAACTCTACTTCTTTCTGTGTGTCAGGTTCCTCGTCTAGCAAGCCTTGGTACTGTCGATGAGCCGCACGACGACTTTGCCCAAGGCATGACCTGCTTCGAGATATTCCAATGCGGTATCTGCTTTCTCGAACGGAAAGACTTTGTCAATCACGGGAGTAATCGCGCGCTGCTCGGCAAGCTGGCGAATCTCTTCCATGATGGCACCATCGGCGACCGAGAAAAAGAAATCGTACGAGATCTGAGCTCGGCGTGCACGACGCGACACCGAGCTGCTAAGGCAGTCCAGGATAACGCCTACAAAGTAAGAGACGCTTAGCCCTTGGAGGTCACCGTCAGTCGAGAATGTTTTCGACGTAGGCGTTTCTGCAATCGACACGACGGCACCGCCACGTGTGACGCACTCGAAGCATTGCTTAGCCTGTAACAAACCACGAGTTAGCTAATTCGTACGAAGGTGTGCACTTGGTTGTTATCGCAGGATTCGAGTACCTCGGCAGTGCAATCGAGAGCGAAGTCGTACTCCGCCAATTCATGTTCGAAACGTTCATGACCGTAGTCGACCACCTCATCAGCCCCGAGCAATCTCATGCGCTCTAACTTCTTCGTGCTAGCGGTTGTCGCCACAGTCTCTGCCTGAGAAAAGCACAACAGCAGGGTCATTTTCTATTTGCTAAACACTCAAACAACGATCTAAAGCATAGATATACCTTGAACACGGCCTTGGCGATTTGAATTGCCATGGATCCAGCCCCACCAGCCCCACCGGTGATCAGAACTTTCTTGTTCTCTGCAAGTTGCCCCAGTCGAAAGCACTGTAGCGCCGTAAGCGTAACCAGAGGTAAGGCCGCTGCTTCCACATGTCTGCAAACAATCGCAAAGCGTGAGTTTTACTTAGTACGTATCACACGTTACAATTTAACATCAAACAGCGTCATGTGTTACGTCAAATTGCTTGGTTTCTTGCTGATGTAGTTCGCTTGCACGACGATGAAACTACAGCGCAGTACAAACACGTAAAACAAACAAAAAAGTAACCCCACCACGGACTTATTAGTTCGAAACAAGCATGAAGAAGCCCTTGCTTCGTTAGCCACGTACTCTGCCAAGGCGCCATTGTTGTCATGCGGCAGCATACCGAACACCTCGTCGCCCACCACAAACTTGTCCACTTCTTCTCCGCACTTGGTCACAACGCCGGAAAAATCATACCCGATAATGTGCGGCCTATCATAGCATCAGCATCACGAATTTAGCAACCCAGTTCAGATTGAATCTTCAATGAGCCCAGCAAGTGCTGTGTTTGTACCAAGTCTCTTGTAACAGCAGTTTGAGTACGCCTTGACGTCGCTTGTAGTCAATCTGATGGATACACAACAAATCCACCAACTGGATCAGCAATTGCAATTTATGTTAAAGCGACTGAGCAGCGACTGAGCGTACGGGGTTGAGAGCGACTGCGTGCACTTTGACCACGACGTCTGTTGGGCCGCCGAGCACAGGCTCAGGCTGTTCGCCCGTTTGCAGGACAGTGGGGCCGCCGTATCTGCACGATGCATAGGTTAGAAGCCTTCCGGTTGTGGGGAAGCAGGACTGATAGACACACTCACTTCGTGTAGAACCACGCTCGCATCGTTTTCTACTGTCTTGAATCAGGCAAATTGGTAACTGAGCCGCCACCTTTTTAATCCGAGTATCGCACATGTGGTCCACACATCTTTAGCGCCAAGAGTGAGCGGCAGAATGTTGGTATGCTTAAAGTTGGAAAGCGGTTGCAGCGCTATATCGATTCGCCCTCTGTTGAAGAACCAGATGCCCCAATGAGCAACAATCACCATCATCACTGTTCTCATGTTTACTACATGGTGTTTAGGGGAAGTTGTTTATGTAACGGTGTGACATGATTGTCGGAACAAAATGACAGAACAAGAGAAACGTAAAAAAAGTTTGACACACAGAAAATGTGATAACACATAAAACCTGCGGTACTCACTCTAAGTTAGTGTGCTTCCATACTAAACTTACGGGCAGCACACTTCGCTCGGCAAGAACACACTAAATGCGGGGAATCCACACCTGTCAATTCCGGCGAATTATGTTCGAAAATGTAACCTCATTTCTACCAATTGAAATAGAGTACGTGGGTTGAATCTTACCTTCAGCACTCAAACTGCCCCACCCCTAACTCGACTCAAGATGGCCGTAACGTACACCTAGACGACAGTTTGCAGCAATATGGCTCGCGAGGATTCCCTGTTGCTCATGGGAGACATGAAAAGCCTTCATCGTTGTGGAGAGTCAACTGGCTCCATACATCCTGTGCGCGCTGACAAGACCAAACAAAATGCATTGCCAGTTGTTGAAGTGTTCTTCAGAAAAATGCAAGGCAACTACACCGCATGATACGCGCCCTTGGTTTGGAAAGGTGCTGAGTTGCCAAGAACTCAACCGTGTGGCCACCATGGAGACCAGTACTCATGAGACGCTCGTCAGGCCGTCACGCAAACCCAAGCTGACCCCTCCCTCCCTCTCCCTCCCTCTCCCCCACTGAAGAACTATGGCCGCGAAATGGCGACCCAAGGGTTGAAGCCTGCCCGTATTCGCATGGGAATGGCCCGGCATTTTGGGTTAACTGAGACAGAGTTGCCGTCACTGCGCAAGGTGCAATGGTTCATCAGCAACTTTACCAAGATGCAACTGCACCGGAGCGACTACTTCGATGAAATCTTTGATCAGATCGACCAGCTGATGTACAGCTCTGCAATTCCAGACACACAGCCGTTTACGTTCGGGTGGCAACACGATGTCCATGGAAAGCCAGATGTGGGGAATGTATCTGACGAGAAGCCATTTCAAGTGGGGCTTGCTTCCAAGTGGCTGTTACTCTATGCATCACGTGACTACGCGAACGTGTGGGTGCAAGTGCATTTTCAAGTTTGCTGTCTGTATTCATGTACTTTTTGGCTTGTAGGTCAAGCACTACACTGGGCTTGACGGCAAACGAACGCTCGTCAACCGTTCGGTGCCTCAGAAGCGGCGCAAAACGCGTACGGCGAATACTCGGGTTTCTGCTGGCCACCCACAGATGAATGGATATGCACTAAGTACAGAGTGATGTTTGGCGGCCCATCTTGTATGTAGCAGTTGTAACCACCACTATCAAAGTACATCGTTCGTAGCACATATCAGACTTTAACTATAACTTGCATTGATACTGCTCTTTTAATAGGTATATGAAACCTACGAGAAAAAAATCAACGAAAGCCGGCATTCTCAAATGTCTATTTCCTGAAAGACCCCAAAATGTCAATCGCACAAACCCCTTAATCCCCTGTCGACACCCTGCTTATCACGCTTTACGTATTTTTCGAATGATGCAAGTTACACCTTCGCGGGGCTGGTCAGATGAGGCAGCCGTGCGCTACTTGAGGACGTGGGGCCACGTTCAACGAGGTACCGCCGTAAACATCGGGGAAGCAATCAAACGTTCGTAGAGGTCGTTGTCTGAAATAAAGTCGGGTAGTGTACGCCGATGACCTGGCGAAGTTGTCATCGGTGGAAGCTTTCAAGTATGTATAGATCAGTTTAAGTCAGTGCCCATGCCCCGCAGTTGTACAGTAGAATCGGTAGAACGTGGCAATTGTAAAGTCGTACGCGCGTAGCTTCAGAAGTCTTTGACGGCCGGATCTAGATCTTCCACATGCGATGGAGAGCTGCAGCAACCAGTTTTTCGGCGTGATACATCTTCAGCGTCACCTAGTAGAGATCCGATCTTGCGTGCGTTGCGCCAGGTTTCCTCCTTGGTATGGTCGATGCGGTTGGTCCGAGCGGTGAGGCTCCGGTGCACCACAGCGCTCTGTTTTGGATGTGTCCATCATGGAGGACCAGCGAGCCAAAATGGCTAGTGTTTCAACCTGGATTCGGTCGACGAAGTTTGGGTCACAGCAGATAAAGTCAGTGTCGTCAGCGTACACGATCATGTCTCGGAGAAGATTATGTGGAACATCGAGGTGGCTGGCGAGGTCGCGAAGTGCTGCTTCTAAATGAACAACGAAAGGAACGGGTGAGAATGATTTGCATTGTGGTGTACCTGTGTTGATCTCGAGCACGGAGAAGAGCTTGTCGCGGTGAACTGTGTCAAAAGCGCGTGAGAGGTCGATACTGAGGATATGAAATCTTTCTTGCTACCACTGAGTACATGCTACAATCCACCTATGAGCCCATACTACTGCGACTGGGGCTGAAATTCGCTTTGATGGGAGGAGAGGAATTGAGCAACCTTCGGGGAGATATGCCGGAACACAACAAGTGAAATCGCCCTCCAAATGTTATTTAGTAGCATGATGGGTCTGAGGCTGACGCACTGACCAGTTGGTTGTTCGGCTTCGGTAGTCCGAGTAGTATTCCTTCTCCTAGATGGATATTGTCTCCGGTGGCGAGTTCGTGGTTGAGTAGATCAGCGAGCGGTTGTAACAGGATGTCTGCGCCGTACTTCAGTAATTCAGCAGGAATGGTATTAGGCCCAACTGCACGTCCGTTGCGAAGGCGAGTGAAGGCGCGGGCGACATCGTGTGCCGTGATTGGCTTGAGAATAGGTCGTCGAGCGTCATCGGTTGATACTGGTTCTCTTGACGGGTCAGCGAATTGTTCTTGGAAGTGTTGTTTAATCTTGAGGCTTGCTTGTTTGTGGTTGAGGATGTATTTACCTATTGAGGTACATAACGTGGTTAGTGGTGTACGCCTCTGGAGGAGGGCCCGTGTAGCTTCATACACCCGCGCTGAGTCGCAGGATCGCTCAATGAGAGAGACTTTCTCGTCGATGAATGCGTTGGCGAGTTGTTTGCTGCATGTTCGGATCCTGTGGAGGAGCTAGTTGCAGCGACGGTGTAGCTCCTTTGCGTTCTGGGAGTGATCATTATTGATACGACCACGTAGTTGTTGCTGTTTGCTTGTCATGACGGCTGACTTGGGGTCTGCAGTGCGACCTCTTGCTACGTAGAACAGGTGGTTGATCGTGTCTTCCGCTGCAACTAGTGCTGTTTTGAGCGTTGTTTTCCACCGGGTGTCGGTTGGGTCCGACGCAGCAGTGGATGTTGCGTTAAGGTTCGCCGTGAGCTTTGCAGTGTAGTTCTGGCGTGTAGCGTGCTCGTGGACGAAGCGGTGCGTTACTAGGCGCATTAGGATGTTGTCGATCTGGGTCTGTCTCCACTGAAGGCGAAGTCCGTTAAAAGCCCGTAGACTGAAGTCAAGGGTCACTAGCTTGTGGTCGGAGGGCGTTCAAGATCCTCCTTACGACTGCGCGTTGATGCAGATTTTCTAGTTTCGTTGGTAGCACATGATGTAGTCAATCTGGTTGAGAATACTGTGATTGCTGAGGCAAAGAGTCCATCCCGTGATGTTCGGGTACGCTTCTGAAAGGCTATATTAATAACAAAAGACCATTCGTAGGCGAGGACGTGGTCGTTGCAGTTGCGATTGCGACGACCACGTCCCCAGGCTCCCATGAAAGTCTCTTGGTCTTGGCGACGTCCGAGCTTTGTGTTAAAATCACCGAGGACGAATATCGTGTCCCTGCGAGGTAGTTGTGCGAGCACTGCGTGCAAGTCCGCGTAGAACTTGTCGACATATTCAAGGTCTCACTCGCTGTCGGGCGAGTATGCCGTGACGACGTTAAGATGCTGGGCTTTCGGAAGGCAAAGTTAGAGCACTTATACGCGGTTGAACTGTGCCCAGTATTTGTATAGGTACCTGCGTAGATGAGGGGCAATGGCGAAACCGATGTGGTGGTGGGGGTTGCTCGGCGACAGATTTAGATTTAGTGGATGGTACGTACTGATCTTCTGCTCGCTCTGGTAGTCGATGCGCATCTCCTGCAGTCTGAGAATGTCGATCTTGTACGTCTCTAGGTCGCGCGGAAGCGTATCATGTTGTTTGCGCTGTGAACCAATCGAGTTGACATTGAACGTACCTAGCCAAAGATGTCGTTGCGTGCGCTGCTGAGGGTTACACGTGAGGGGTTAGAGAGAGAGACCCGTCAAAGACTGGCAGATGCGGTTAAGCACCTGCCGGAAACGTTGGGCAAGCATCATGTTTCCCCAAGTTTCCCTGGAAGGTGTCACCCCAACCCGACCAGGATGCATTTTAGCGTGTGTTACTACTGCTTTGTCGTACACGATATGTAATAACATCTACGTGGACATCGCTGATTGACTGAAGCAACTCAGGCATCCAGTAAAGAATCTAGTAGTGCGTGTCCAATAGAGTATCTAGTGGATGCAATAGAAAGCTTAGATGTAACAAGGAGCTTACGAACTAAGGACTAAATCAAACACTTCCAAATGCTCCATCAACTACTCAAGTGTTCAATTTCTTCACTCTTTGTATATAGGTCGTATGTAGGCCAAGGCAGCACTAGAATTCTTGGTCAGCAAGTTGAAGTTGATGTAGCCATATACTTAATCGAGACTAATATACTT
>VKKV01000181.1:0-39520 GCA_008080845.1 Phytophthora kernoviae | reverse complement strand
TTGCCGCCAATTCGAGCCAAAAACAACGGACGTCATGGATGAGCGTGCGGAATGGACCTTGACTCTGCGCCAGGTCTTCCACGACGTGCAGCTCCAGGCAGTAGAAGTCAGCAGTTATCTGCGCAATCCACAGGGCATAGTACACCAGCGGACTCTCGTGCCAGCCGTGCGCCGACTCAATACGCTGTTCAACGACGAGGTGCGCGACGGCAAGCGCGGTGTGGTGGAGGAAGCCTTCACTCTGTTCCTGGATGAGATCTGGCTCGCTCTGGCACGTGTCCTGGTGACTCCTAAAGCCAGCGACGTGGTGCTGGTGGCTCTCGCTTCCTTCGTGGGCGAGTTTCTGCATCGTAGAGGCCCCAAGAGCAAGGACGAGCTGCGTGTCGAGCTGCTGAAACGTCTGCTGGACGCCACCAAGGCTGAGGACCGAGTCGTACGATTGCGTGCCTGTCACGTGTTGCAGCTCATAGTGAATTGTCTGGACTCTATCGAGTACGTGGGGCCTTTTAATTGAGGAAGGGAGGGGGTCATTTGTGTTCATTGTTGTTTTGTATGTGATTTTTTTGATAGCCATGCCACTGAGAAGCTGTTACGTGAAGTGATGCTCCCTCGACTGAATGACAAGGTGACATCTGTGCGCATTCAGAGCGTGTATGCGCTCAAGAGACTGCAGAAATCGACCGAGGAGAGCGATGAAGTGTCTCGTGAACTACAGAAACTCATGGTGTCAGACCCTTCCAAGTATGATAGTGGACTTATATCTGGGTGATTTACAATACACTGTGAAATACTGACTATGACGTTTGTTGTGCAGAGACGTCCGCAAGGCAGCACTTGTCAACTTGGCCGTGACAAAAGAGTCATATCAAGGCCTGCTTGTTCGTATCCGAGACACAAGCGACGATGTGCGGTATGCTGCATTCCGTACGTTAGGAAACTCGATGCCTTTGGCAGATATTCCGATCAATGATCGTGCGCATCTGCTGGATCAGGGCCTACAGGACCGATCTGCTCGCGTTAAGAGGGCGTGCGAGCAAATGGTGCTGAAAAAATGGTTCCCGGAGTGTGATTCCTCACCAGTACTTCTGTTGAAGTCCCTGGATATTGAGCAATTCCCGGAGATCGGCTCAAAGGTCTCGCGTCTTCTGCTGAAACATTTTTCGAGCAACCACGGACAATGCTCGAGAAGGAAGGGGTCGTCGAGTTCAACGCACTGGAGTTGCTGTCGGAGAACAGTGAAGCCTGTAACGCTGAGAGCATCTTTTCTGGAGGGAACAGTGCTACTACTACCAGAAGATCGACTATGACCCAGAGAAGGCTGCTGCGCTTGTTCCAAATGTGTCCGACTTCAGCAAGCTTCTGGTCACCACTTGCAAGGCTGGAAGCGACGTCCTCTTTATTGCACAACAACTACTTGCCTTTGGACAGCAGCTGGATTTCCAGGACGAATTTGGGCGTCGCAACTTGCTGGATTCATTGCGTGAGTGGCGATTTTTACTTGGGTGCTGCCAAAGTTGTGTTCTAACGTGTTGCTTTAAATCGTGCGTGTTTGCTGCCTTTGTAGAAAAGCTGCTGCGTGAACTGGAAACAGATAGCCAGCTGATTAAGGGAATCATGGAGCTGATGGCATTTGTGTATTCCGGGAGCTCGGAGCAAGAGTTTATTCAGGTCGTAGCAGAAATCATCTCTGATGTGTACGATCCGCTTGAAGAAGACAGTCCTGAAGTCTCATTGTCGCAGCAGCAAAAGTCGAGCGAAGATGAGCGTGAGGAGGAGACAGCAACTATAAACTTTGGACCCCAGCTGCAAAAGCTGAGTGAAGAAGAACGGGAGGCGGCTGAAGAGAAATTCGAGGAGCTGGAAAACCGCCTAGAGTCGCTGGAGTTGGATTCCGAAGAGTACGTCAACGTTCAAGCAGAAATGCTAGAGTTGGAGAAAATACTACAGGATCCTCGGGTGCTGAGTTGGCTACGGTGCCTCGAGATTGTGGCACAATTACTGAAATTGACGTCATACAACTTGAGCAACCCTATAGTGGGTGGAATGGGACGCTACATTTTGCCTGCAATTGACAGTGACGTGCCAGCACTGCGAGAAGCAGGTCTAGAGAATCTTGGGTTATTCTGTCTGCTTGACAAGCGCCTTGCTGAACGCTACTTGGTCGTGTTTTGGCGTGCGTTGAACAATCCCGAGGAAGAGAGTGAAGTGAAGCATACTTGTGTCCAGGCAATTCTGGATATGGCATTCAGTTTCTCAAACCTACAGCCCCATATTATCGGAGCGAAGAAGGTTGATGCTACAAGCGACAACGCCGGAGAAGATGAGGGAGGAACGACAAGGAAGGTGAAGGGAAGCGTACAGACAAAGACGGCGATGAAGAGATGGAGGGAAATGGAGAGTCCGAACCTGTTACCATCCCCGATAATCTGATCTTGACACAATCTTCATTGGTTTAGGCCAATTAATATCTGTTGACGATTTGGACCTCCAAAGCACGATTGTGGAAGGCTTCTGTCGACTATTCATGATGAACCGGATCGATAATGTCACAGTGCTCGCTATTTTGTTAGAGACGTACTTCAGCCCGAAGCTTCAAAAGGTGCAACAGCTGAGCGAACACGGATTTCAGTCACGCTCTCTCCAGCTTCTCAGCATATTTTTCCCCGCGTTCGTTATGGCGACAGCTGCAAATTGCATGTTGCTAGAGGAAGCAGCGATGCATTTGATCCAGAAATCCATGGAGAAACTGCCAGTAACCGTGGAGAGTGAATCTATGCTCGACTACGGTGCATGTGCTAAATACGTCATGCACTTACTGAGCCACGCTGAGCAAAATGAGGAGGCAGCAGCGCATGCGAATAAACGTTCTCGGGCGAAGCAGACGAGAAACCGACGCTGTGCACACCACAACCGGATCGGAATCAATATTTGCCTGGAGATTCTTGCGTTGGAAAAAGTCAGCGTGATGCCATCCATTCATCAAGACGTGGTTGCTGTCCGACACAAGGTTCTTCTGAAAATGATCGCCTGGATTGAAATTACGGTCGACGAGCAACGATCAGCCGTACTATTCAAGTCCTTGCTCGAGGAAATTGTTTCGACGTGTTTTAGCTCTCAGCGTGCATTGCTTCGAAGTGCTGAGGCATTTTGAAGCGCACATCGTCGAGCTTCGCCGAACAAGTTGCGAAAGAAAACGATGATCAGCGATCGTCCTCTGGAGCAAGATCAGACGTGGGCGCACGACCTTGTCAAGGAGCGCGAAGAGGTGCTGCATTCTGTGCTCCTAAAGGCAAGCGCAGACCACGAGAAATTCCTAAAGCAACAGGAACGACAGAGGAAAGCCAATCGGCGAAAGCGGTATGTAACCTCGTCCTCCGAGTCTGAAGACAGTGAGAGCGATGACGACGACGACGACGACGACGACAATATTAATGTGCCGGCACGGCGGGAGCCCTCGTCGCGACGAAGCAAGACCGCGGCTGTTGATCGCATGCACAAGCAAGAGGGTGAGTTCGATGCGAAGATGAAGCAGGCCCTCAAGGATGGCGAGAGCGAATCTGAAGAGGAGGGAGACGAAGACGACGATGAAGAAGAGAGTGGATCAGAGGAGGAAGAATCATCAGCCGAAGAAGATGAGTAGAAGCTATAGCATCGTAGCGTGCAGTGGCCACAACGATGGGTAACATGGTACAACATTGTTGTCAGCGCTAGCACAGGTTGTATATTCAGTCAGATATCATCTGAGCGGACTACTCCCCTCAGAATAACATACTAACTCACTGTGATTTCTTCATGGCGGAAGATGACTCAATTCCGTTGCATCCAAAGCTCAGCCGTAACAATACTGCAGTAAAGACGCATTGCACATGGAAGGGCGTGGAAGGATGTGGAAGTCGTCAACAAAATAGAGTCGGTACGAAGAACGAGGACCGAGTCCACAGCGTAGCACGAGCTAAACAGTACTACTAATATGCCACGTTGAAGCTGGTGTCGAATTTCATTTTGTATGCTGCCTCTGAAGCCAAGGGTGTCCTACGCAGAAAGGTGGCGAAAAAGACTGTATGTAATGCATGCTGGCGAGATCGTCATCCAGCAGATAACGCGTGAAGAAAAACTCGAAGGGCCAATGCCAGCTCCGACAGCAGAACAAAGTCAACAAGCAATATGGAAAGTGACGATGAGGCAATTCAGAGCAGCGGCGTTACGAGACCCCAAACGACCGGAGACAAAGATGCAAGCTGCTCGGAGAAAAAGGCGACAAGATCAAGCCTGCCACCACAGGCCGTACGAAGACGGCAAGAGCCACCCATCGTGTGGTGGCTCGAGATATTTCAGGGATCTAATGACTAAAGTTAAATAGACACTGCTGATCATAATGTGCAATGCGTCTTCGGATTGACTTCAACATGGGTCGGCAAAATGCATGTTGTTTTGCATTCGCTTGCAGCTCACTTCTATGTTGGTTTATTTCGTTGCTTGGAGTATTTACAGCTATTTTCAATCTCAATATGTTCAATTCTAGGTGCTACATGGGGGAGGACGATGGACACTAGGGGCTGACTGACATGCTCAGGCCTCGCCGAGTTCTTAGACCCGCATTTCAAAGTCACAGGGACTGCGGATACTCGGAGGCTCCAGCTTCAAGGGTCTAACAAGGAGTGCAGCGGCGGTTGCTGCTGCTACGGTTCTTAGCGGCGGCTGTGGTTTTAACTGTCATTGAGAGGCTGTAGTGCAGTCGGCAGAGCCCCTTGATCTGGCCGTTCTTGTTGCAGTCGGGCAGCCGACATAACCGAGCGCCACCGTGCAACTTACAGAGACCCTTGGACTGCGCAGACTTCTGGCAGCCAGCGATGGAGCAGCGGCGACCGCCACCGTGTGCGATGCAGTGGCCTCCTCCTGGTCACTGATCTCGCAGCCGGGGGTAGTACACCGACGACCGCCGCCGTGGGCCTTGCACAAGCCACGTGAGCGGATGCCCTTCGTGCAGCCGGACATACGGCAGATACGTGAGGCTGGTTTCTTCTTCTGTAGGCGTGCAGATCGGCTGGTGCGTCGGTATCCGCGACGGCTGGCTGCCGTTGGAGATGTGAACAGCATCGGTGTGTGATAAGCACTGGCAGAAGTGTTGATGCGAGCCTTTGGGTCGTTCAGAAGCGGGAAGAATGTGGTGCTGCGAGTCGTTCCCATGTTGGTCATCGGCAGTGTTGGTACGCGCAGGGCCGCTGCCATGTTGGGCGAAATGGACCCAATCGATGCAGATGGGATGCTGCCTCTTCGTAGGGTGAGCTGAGGCGTGGAGGGAGCGGAACCTGTGGAGGTCGAGAGTGTAGATGTTGGGGTGAGCACATTCTTGAAGAGGGGGTTGACTTCGAACCCCTTGAGGTTGTTGGGTCCTGTGGTGGTCGGCAGCTCCTCTTCTGTGGGGCATGGCGACATGATTTCCTGGAAAATCTCATCCAGCATGTCATCGTCACTAAGCGCCTGGTTGATCGTGTTGTCCATTGATGAGTGCGCGACGGCAGAGTAGCTGCATTGGAATGCTGATATGTGTGCATGCTGGTAGTGCGTGGTGCTTGTAGCAGGTGCTGTGTTTGTGTCTGGGTGGAAGAGCATCAACGCCAATTCGTCTTCGGCGGGGAACTCGATGCGCCGGTATGCATCATGGTTAGTAGCTGTGCCGGTTGCGAGCTAAATTGAAAATGAGGTATGTTTGCAAACCGAAAAAGGGCCTACGCCTTTGTTGATCTTCGAGTTCCACGTAACGGCCAGGTGGAGACGAAGACTAAGACTTGCAAACGAGGCTCTGGTCAGCGAGCTGAGACTTTAAAATAAGAAGAAATGTGGCTCTGGGAGCTTTAGGGCCGCACGTATTGAGCTTTCTCCTTCATGCATGAAGGAACAAACGCGTTTTCCGACGACGCACCAGTCTGGTGCCTGCTTGTGCACTGTGCCCGACATCCTCGCGCAAGCCTGCCGTTTTCTTGTTGTCAAGAAAACGGCTAACGAAACAGCTAACGAAACGGCTGTGACGCTTTGGTATTCAATCAAGACACGTATCGGACGTTCGAAATTATGGAGTCAGTCAGAAAAGATACACACGTTGAAGCTCTCGGCGTACGAACTGAAAGATATAATTTACGTTTCCGAAATGAATGGCAATTCTGTCAGAGGGAGAATGCCATTACAGCGGTTACTGCATTTCTCAAACGGCGAGCCGTTGGAAACTCACTCGGCGTACATTATTGCAGTTTGGCTCGCAGCTTAGCTCGCGACCCTCGGAGTAGCTCGCGATCTAAAAACGCTCCACAGCTGGCGTGGAACGAGGCATCACAATGTTGCCGTCAGCACAGTTTGCCCCAGGCAGGGTCATTGAGCGTTTCGGCGTGTGCAGCGATGAATGAGATGACGCATGCCTGGTGTCCCATCGAATAGCATCGCGACCAACATCAAGGGCATTTGCCACACTTTTTGCTTCGAGCACAGAAACGCTCTGAATCTCTGGAAGTAAGACGAGTTCCCATTTGGCTCCGGCCCCGGAGCTTGAGGTCCGTTCTCGTTTGCTGTAACGCGCACCGGTGAATACACTTGGATAAGAAAGATGAGCTAGATGCATGGGCATATAGAGACACTCCACAAAGACGCTTTGTGGGTGAAGAGAGTCTGAACCGCAAACTTGTCAGCAGCCTTGCCACCTTATCTATAGCTGGGTTTGTGAAATTCAGTGGGGTGCTAATAATTAATGTGCGCGGTGTTTAATTTCTCGTAGTACTCATCGTGCGCTATCGTGCACTATCGTCTGCTTTCCAAACGTACTTCATGGAGTGAATCACTTTCCGTTGGTCGACTACAGTTGCGTGACGTCCGAGGTACTGCTCATTCCGTAGTTATCGCCAAATCGTTCGCTGCCTGAACGCTTTGGTCAAATACACCATGTGGATTTCCCATTACTGATGGCAGTGCAACATGTCACGGGTTTCCAAGCCGTAGTTTGTACTATTGTTTTCACGGAGCACGTTACGGGGGATGGAACAAGAACCGAGACGTGCGGAACTGACCACGGGCTCCAGGACTAGGTCGTCTGGCTCCAGCTACGGCTCTTCTTTCTTCCAGGGGTTCAGAACTGAGATTTCTATGCTGACGGCACTTGACACCAATTGTGCTGCATCTTGAACTCTACGGTAGGCAAGAAAAGTAGAGTGGGTCGATCACCTCATTATCCTGCAGGCGGAACCGTGCAGCCTGCAAATGGATAAATCGCCAAGTTTCCAACGGCAATATGTTTTGGAATCATGTGTTGCATTTATTACTTATTGCCATCCATTCAACGGATAAATATATAATTTACGTTTCCTCGCTTGGGAAACGTAAATTATACCTACGCAGAGCACTTCAACGTCACAATTTCGGTAGCCGAACACGCTGGATACGTTTCCGAAGCGCCGCGAGATTCAACTGCCGTTTTGCACAGTTTTCGAGCTAGTTGCTAGCAGGTTGCTGCAGACTGCGACAGCGAGAGCTTGCAACCCGCCGTTAAGTCTCTACGCTCCACCTTCGGTGGATGTTGGTTTGTCCCAAGACTAAGGTCTCCAATATGCTACTTGTAGCCTGCTTGGAATGCACGAGTCTTCTACTGACGAACTACTTGAATCCGTGACGTTGGATCGCATTGCGCAGTCAAGTGCGTGAGTATAGAGGCACTGGGTGGCCTCCCAGTCCTGGGCCGAGTTTCCGCCACGACCACGGTTGCCAGTTAGAGAATTCTGTGGGCTTTCGAAGAACCCAGCGTATGACGCGAAAATGTGTGGGCATCCTATAGTCTCAGTTACGCGGCATGATTTTTAGAGCATTACACCGAGTGGATCCAGTTCGGGGCCAGCAAAGTCCGCATAAAGAAGAACATCTTTGATAGTCTTTTGGCCAATAAACCCGAGCTACGTGCTGCAAACAAGGCTCGCATTCGACGATGTGTCGACTCTTATTCGGCTGCTTCAACACAATCATGCTCAACTAGCCGCACTCAGACCAGTGTGAGCAACCGGACGCCACTCTGCACTCATTGCGCCCAGCACATGTATTCAGCTGTTGTTGAGTGCGGTCGTGGACGAAGCCATGCGTGGATTGTGCGTTCACCAAATGCTACTCCGCGCGAGTGCAGACAGCTCGACTGCAGGTTTTTTTGCATTCCTGCCCTATCGGAAGAAATCGATCATGAACACAATGCTTCGATAAAAGCGCGGCAGTTACCAGCTCGAATAACGGCCACAGCGAAAGCAAGAGAAGAAGTAAGCTACGCCAGAGCTTTGAGCGGGCGCACCCATCTGACGCAGCACCCCTCGGACTCTCACTTGTAATTCAACTGTCTAGCACAACAGCTTCAAGTCCGCCTTAGCACAGCACTCCAACTCTGACCGTCTCTGACTCACACCGAAGCAAGTCCTTCGTGGTATTTTTCAGGCAACATTCGACAGAGAGACACGAGATCACAAACCATGGTGCCCAGCGACTGGCGACCAAACACCTCAAGTTCGTCCGACGAAGACGAATTGGCGTTGATGCTCTTCCACCCAGACACAAACACAGCACCCGCTACAAGCACCACGCACTACCAGCATGCACACATATCAGCATTCCAATGCAGCTACTCTGCCGTCGCGCACTCATCAATGGACAACACGATCAACCAGGCGCTTAGTGACGATGACATACTGGATGAGATTTTCCAGGAAATCATGTCGCCATGCCCCACAGAAGAGGAGCTGCCGACCACCACAGGACCCAACAACCTCAAGGGGTTCGAAGTCAACCCCTCTTCAAGAATGTGCTCACCCCAACATCTACACTCTCGACCTCCACAGGTTCCGCTCCCTCCACGCCTCAGCTCACCCTACGAAGAGGCAGCATCCCATCTGCATCGATTGGGTCCATTTCGCCCAACATGGCAGCGGCCCTGCGCGTACCAACACTGCCGATGACCAACATGGGAACGACTCGCAGCACCACATTCTTCCCGCTTCTGAACGACCCAAAGGCTCGCATCAACACTTCTGCCAGTGCTTATCACACACCGATGCTGTTCACATCTCCAACGGCAGCCAGCCGTCGCGGATACCGACGCACCAGCCGATCTGCACGCCTACAGAAGAAGAAACCAGCCTCACGTATCTGCCGTATGTCCGGCTGCACGAAGGGCATCCGCTCACGTGGCTTGTGCAAGGCCCACGGCGGCGGTCGTCGGTGTACTACCCCCGGCTGCGAGATCAGTGACCAGGAGGAGGTCACTGCATCGCACACGGTGGCGGTCGCCGCTGCTCCATCGCTGGCTGCCAGAAGTCTGCGCAGTCCAAGGGTCTCTGTAAGTTGCACGGTGGCGCTCGGTTATGTCGGCTGCCCGACTGCAACAAGAACGGCCAGATCAAGGGGCTCTGCCGACTGCACTACAGCCTCTCAATGACAGTTAAAACCACAGCCGCCGCTAAGCCACCGTAGCAGCAGCAACCGCCGCTGCACTCCTTGTTAGACCCTTGAAGCTGGAGCCTCCGAGTATCCGCAGTCCCTGTGACTTTGAAATGCGGGTCTAAGAACTCGGCGAGGCCTGAGCATGTCAGTCAGCCCCTAGTGTCCATCGTCCTCCCCCCATGTAGCACCTAGAATTGAACATATTGAGATTGAAAATAGCTGTAAATACTCCAAGCAACGAAATAAACCAACATAGAAGTGAGCTGCAAGCGAATGCAAAACAACATGCATTTTGCCGACCCATGTTGAAGTCAATCCGAAGACGCATTGCACATGGAAGGGCGTGGAAGGATGTGGAAGTCGTCAACAAAATAGAGTCGGTACGAAGAACGAGGACCGAGTCCACAGCGTAGCACGAGCTAAACAGTACTACTAATATGCCACGTTGAAGCTGGTGTCGAATTTCATTTTGTATGCTGCCTCTGAAGCCAAGGGTGTCCTACGCAGAAAGGTGGCGAAAAGACTGTATGTAATGCATGCTGGCGAGATCGTCATCCAGCAGATAACGCGTGAAGAAAAACTCGAAGGGCCAATGCCAGCTCCGACAGTGTTTTACCACAGCGCCAATGGCAAAAAGTATCCAACAGAGATAGAACATTTACGGACAAGGACACGATAACATACACGAAGAGGCGAAAACACGAGCCACCACCTTGGACATTGACGCCTGTGTCGGAATCGCGAGTGGAAGAGGTGGTCGACGGTGCTTTCTGAAAGCTATTTGGTGGGTTCAGAGGCTCGATGCTACACATCGTATTGCTCTATACACTGCGGCCTTGTATGGCGATTGGTATGACCACCACGATCTAGGTACACTTCTTACAGTGTGAAATGTATAAGCCTCACAATCTCATCCCGTCCAGTTTCCTTCGGACCAAGCGGAGAAGCTCCACATGTTGAGCGCATATTGCACACTAAGCCGAGATAGTCGGCCGTAGGTTCCTGAGTGAAGAAAATGTAGCTGCTCTCCTTTGCGTTTGAAACACTCTACATAGGGATATTATTCGGCGAAACTGTTAGTTCATCTACCGCTGCGCTGCAACACGGGCCTTTGCGTCGATCAATTGGCGATATCCCTCTTCACTATATCAGCGTCCACGTGCACCCCTTCGTCTAGGGTGGTTCCAGATTCTCGATCATGTTGCGCACGAGCTTTAAGGTTGTGCTGGTAGTCGCTCACCACTTGCATGGTAGTCAAATTTCTGACTACTTCTTTGCATTTTCTACTTCGACGTTTTCTACCCCATGGCGGCGGAGGACCGCGCCGAGCAGCTCAAGCTGCGGGGCAACCAGTGCTTCCAGAAGGGCAAGTTCAACGCGGCCATCGACATGTACACAGAAGCCATCGTACGTGGTCTCTCTTCTGTCTGTTTTAGCCCTCGTTGGGAACGATATACAAAAAAAACTATTTTTCGATAGAGAAAAACGTAAATTATTTTCGCTGTAATTTTTTTTATTTTTCTCTTTGTTTTTTATTTTAATTATCGACAGGTTTTAGCACCTGGACGCTCAACATACTATTCCAACCGCGCATTATGTTATTCCAAGGTAGCAATAAAACACTCTATTACAACACTTTTAACGAGTTTTAACTGATTTCCCCCTCTCCATTTTGCCTCTTTCTAGCTGGAGAAATGGGAGAATTGTCGTGACGATTGCCAATTGGCGCTCAAATTTGACGGACTCAATGCCAAGGCCAGCTACATGCTGGGCACGAGTCAGATGCATCTTTTGGCCTTTGAAGCCGCTGTGGAAGCGCTACAGACGGCACTGAGTAGTGCCGAGAAGACGAAGAAACCGCGGTCTTTTCAGGACGATATCACCACGGAGATACGACGTGTCAAGAAGCGCCATTGGCACTACATCCAGAAGCAGCGGATTGCACGCCACGAGAAGATCAAGAGCCAATTGACGCAGCTGTTTGGTGCCAGTCAAACTGCAGAATTGTTTCATTCCCAGGCACGACCAACGGCTGATGAACGCAAGCGTTCGGGGATTGAGGAAGCGGATGCACTGATGGCGTATGTGGAGCACATGGCAGCTTGCTATGAGAAGGACATGTACCCGGGCGAGATCCCGGATTATTTCATGTGCCCCATCAACATGGAGATCATGCATGATCCTGTGACCACTCCCAATGGCGTTTCATACGAACGACACTGCTTGGAAGAGCACCTACGTCACAACGGAGCGATTGACCCGCTGACCCGCAAGCGGCTAACGCTGGACATGCTTCGACCGAATACATCGCTGCGCTCCGCAATTCAGGACTACCTGGAGAAGAACTCGTGGGCGTTCGAGTATTAGCACCAGGACATGCCAATGCCAATGATCAATGTGTCCCAGGAATGTAATCACTACTAGTATCACTAACTACAACACACTCTTGCAATGGACGAGATTCTAAGCTGTGAGCTATGTGCCTTGCCACACCTAGGGTAATGAAGATGAGAAGTTATTCCCATCCTTCTTAGAAGATTCATTCATTAGTGGCTCGACGTTGTTTAGCCAAGCAGGAATCGCCCATTTTTACTTGACGAGTACGTGACTGGGGTTGAAGCCCTCCTTGTGAGAAGGTGTACCATATGGGGAGCAGCATGTGGATGAATCTGAAAAGTCATCACGAAATTGGCTTCGGAGATGGTAGGTATATGTTTCCAAGACTTTTGTTGTCCACAGTTTACAGGACTTTTGTATTGATTGATTGGTTCCATCAGTAAAGAGATGCCTATGCTCACAAAGCTAACGTACGTGCCAAGCGTGTCAAAATCATAGTCGTTTTTTTTTTTTCAAAACTGATGTCGTTTCTAACTACTACACAACGACATTAGGGGACCTGTTCTCCATTACACACCATTCACCTTCTCAAGCGGTCTGTGTTAGTAGTAACGTCTCTCTGTTTCCCAAAATCCACCCTGTTCCGCCCTAGTAGCTAACTAACTGTATTCAATCGCTTGTCGTTTCCTGCTAAGTGAAGATTTGCCTCACTGTCAATCTCCCCCATACTAAAATCCATACAATTTCGCTTTCGTTACACGGCAGAGAGTGAGTCGTCCCTGATGGTTTCCCCCCTTGTGTTTCCCCTAGCAGGGCGGCAGAGGGTTCACTTCTCATACTGCAGCCACAGTCGCGTATTCCCTCAAAGTCTCCACCAGACACTTTATTCCCATAGTTTAACTATAGACGCATGTATTCGCAACACAGCAGCAGAAGTCAATTCGGAATGCCACCGCCATCCTCGCGTCGATCCTCTGCGACTGGAGACGTCCCGCTCACGGCAGAACGAGCGATGATGGACCAGATACGATCCAAACTGGAACGCGCCCAGCGGCGTCTGGCTCGGAACGCACCCAGTAGCAGCTCCAGCAGTGTCGCCTCACGCTACATTCCGTCGTCCGAGTACAACAGCGCCATGCACAGACCCCCAGTCAAGAGCGTTCTAGTTGAAGATATGCCAGCTACAACCTCCAAGACTTACAGCTCCATGGCCCCTCCACCCTCGACGATAAGACCTCCACCCCCTACACGTCAAGGAGTGCCCCCTCCGAGTTCAAGACGTCACGAGAGATATCCCCAACAGAGTTCTTCTACTAGAACTAAATACCACCCACAGCAGCAGTACAAGAGCAGATCCAAGTACTCACAGAGCAATGCAGAGGCAGATCCACTGAATGGTGGACCCTCCAATGTCCACACCTTATTTGGTGTATTCTAGCTCTAGACCCCCCCACGACAGGCAGTAGTCACCACAGTAAAAGCACTCGACCTCCAATCTCGAAAGGTGCTCCCTCCTACAGAACAGAGACATCGGGATCCAACCAATACGTTGATGAACGGGCCCCCGTCAGCCATGCGGTCCGGACTCCCGAAGCCTCCGAGTTCGAGGGTTCGCTTTCAAGGACATGAAGCAGAAATTCGAGAGTCAATGGAGAAGGAACGAGACAGTGAGATGGAGAGGAAACGACGTCATCAGCAAATGAAAGAAAAAGAGGCACGACACCAACGACACCGTCAGAAGGAGCTGGAGAGTGTCAATGTAAGAGCAAAGGGTCAGGACCATCATCTCCTATTGCAGCTGGGAATCGTGGCCGACGCAGTTCGTCAATGGAGAAGCCTCCTGGATCAGCGATCGACGTTGCTGCTTTTGAAGAGATGGGACCGCGTGGTCGTCGCTCCAATTCGGTGGAGAAACCTCCATCTTCGGCGATTGCTAACCCCAAGTCGCCAGTGGGACATCCGCGGCGGAGTTCGGTGAACAATCCGCCGCCAAAGTCAGATATCAAGGTGTCGGCTTTCGATGACATCATTCCTCGTCGTCGTAGCGCAGCACAGGATGACGAACCTGTGCCAGTCCAGCCGGAAGAGACTGTTGATGAATCGAAACTGGTGAAGGAGAATGTTGGCGACTTGAAACTAGCGTCGGGTGAGAAGGATGTTGAGCAGGAGCAGTCACCTGAGGTAGACAACCAAAAGGAACAACTATCCCCACCACCTTCAGTGATACGAGAACTTTACGCGTCAAGCACCTCATCTGAAGATGGTGGTGACACGTCAAGCTTCGAGTCGGACGATAGCGAATTGCGAGAGTTCTCGGACTTCGACGTTGACTCAGACTATGATTATTTGTCGTCGGGCTATTCCGACTACGCGTCTACAGCACAGTCGGAGATGATGATAGAATCACCGAAAGCAGAACCAGGTAGTAAGAACGACTTATCGCTATCTGATGAAAGCAGTCAAGCCCTTGAAGCTGAAGACAGCCTGGAGTCTCCGCCTGCGTCCGAGTTGTCGCCAGTTGAGGAAGAGCCACAGTCAAGACTGACGGCTAGGGATCTAGCGTTCCTTGCACTGGGGCGTGTCAGCAGTTGCTCGTTATCTGACATATCTTCAGTGACTTCTGCCAATGGAAAGGAGTCACCCAGGTACAAGCCAGCTCCGACATCGTACGCTCCTGCGTCCTCAGCTTTTCCGCCTTCTCGTTACCTTACACGCACGCCTGCGTCAGCCGGCCGCCCTCGAGATGCTAGAGTACCTCCACCGGCACCGCAGACTTCAGGAGCCAACTATATTCGTCGCTCGCGTGCCAGGGCACCGATGGATTTAAAGAATCAGCTGCCACCTTCAATTGGCGTGCTTTCTGGGCTATCGAGCGGGTCCTCAAAGTTTGTGGTGGACCCGTCATCTTTCTACGAGGTCGTATGGAAGACTGGAGAGTTCGCCTTTTCAGTCCAGCGAGTTTACACGGAGGAAAACGAGTTCGAGTTCGACGACCGAAATGAGGAGCCCCAACTCTTCTTACGCATGCTCCTTAACACCGAGCGCAGCACATGCAGAAGTTTCCACAATGTGCGTGTGGGCGACGTGCTTGTTCGTGTCGGCGATGCGTACGTTTCCGAACTAGGACTGGAAGGTTCCGGCAGCGTGTTGACAAAGTTTTCGCGAAGCTTACAGCACAAACGCCGATCAAACTTACTTTCCAGCGAATGTACTTCAGCGAGTGGGAAGGGGGTGTTGAACTATAGAGTGTGTGAGGGCGGCATCATTTGCAAAATTCAGGGAAATCATAAAATAGAAAGCAATACTATCTGACATAATGTTTTCACGTAGAGATTTACATCTCGTCGTCGCATTGACTCTCGATGGTCATTCTCCGCATACGAGTGACAACGGATTCTTCGCTGGTTCGTGCGGTGTGAAGAGGCAACGGACAAGCAGTTGATGATGATGATCGTGGTCTACCCGTAGCTGCTGATACTGGACGAGGACGCTGTTGCTGTTGTTGTTGCTGAGCCAGATGACTTGTGGAGTCGACGCGAATGAGGGAGTCACTATCATTTCTGGACAACAATTCCGCGTCTTCACTTGATTCTCGGTGCAGACTTCCTTGACTGCGCGAAATTCCGAGGATTCGTTGTTGATGTGGTTTTGTTGCGGCAGCTTCGAGGTAGAATTGTGTCGCGACATGATTGTTAAGATTTTGTTGTGCTGCTCTTCGTGCTGGCGCCAGTCGGAACGACTAACAGTTGACCGCGCTGTGAGAATTCTGCGAAGTATTTTCTTGTTCTCGTTTATGATTTTCGCTTGTGCTCGAGAGCGGACCCTTGCTGTTGCTGAGGATGAATTCGAGGCGTGCAGCATTGTCGGTGTGTTATACTCAGAGAAATTGTTTTTCATCGTAGCCGAATTTCGAGTGTACAACGCGTGACTTGCTGCAGTCTGAGGAACTTCAGGCAATGGCTGTTTGCAGGCGTGACCGGAATGTGTCGGCTCCGGTACGACAATTGTGTTTTTATCGTAGCTCCGAGCGGTGGCACACACTGCTGCTTTGGTGGAACGTCCTGACAAGCTGTTTGCTCGCTTCTTTTTAGTTATGCCAGTGCCTGGCAACGCAGAGGTTTTAGCGTTGTCTATCGCAATGATCTTCTTGATGAGGATCAAATTATCGCGGTCAATCTGCTTCTGACGAGATTTCGCCGCGGGAGATTTCAATCGAGCCGCAGTCTTCAGAGTGGATCCGTTCGAGTTGGTTTTACCCTTATGAATGCGATGGGGTGTCCAGATGCAGCGAGGGCAGACGAGAAGGCATGGGTGGACACAGAGCTGGCGGTCTGGATAAACTCGATGCGTTCGCGATGAGCTTGCCATGAGTCATGCCATTGATCATCTGCCACGCGATTGCATGAACTCCAAGCTGCTGCGCGTGCTCGTGCCATGATGAAGTCAAGTTTGGTTTGTAGCGGAGTGGCAGACAAGATTGAAAACAACTATTTTCGTAGATGCTGTGGTCAAAACCTTGAGTGAGCAAGAAAGCGAACGAGTAGTATATGCTATGAATACACGGAATTGTACGCAAATCTCCCCGCTCGTTTTTCTCATTAAATAGTCGAGCGTCCAAGCTGTGGATCATCGCCAGTCATAGGGCCCAGTTATAAGATGATTCAGATTCATAGCAAGACAGCTTTTGTCTCGATTGTATTTGTACCTTGAAGCCGAACGGGTCAAACGCGTGCCACAATAATGATTGAAGACATAGCGTTACGCCTATGTAGATTATATCTCATCCCGGAAATCACTGTCACTCAGCAGTTGTGCTTATCGAGTAAGAACTTGTCCCAAGATACTCCGGAGTAAAGCATGTATAACACTACTACGAATGAGATCTACAAGTTGAGCGGCAACCTCCGCGTTGATTCTGGCCTCGTGATTGAAGTCACACATACGTTTGATTGATGCTGCGCTATTCATCATCATTGTGGACGTGAGGGGATCTGTTTTCTTAAAATCACGTTGTATTTAACAGCTTCATCCGACATTGAGCTAACCGCTTCTAGAATGCACATACCAAAAGAATAAATTTCCGACACGAATGTAGGACGGGCTCCAACCAAGCACTCAGGGGCCCTCCATCTGACTGCACCAGTAACGCCTTGGTCGTCAGACGCTTCGCTCGAGAAAAACTCAAACCAAAGTTTGCCAACTTGATTTCGATTCCAAACCAATTCACTAGAATGCTGTTTCCCTTTAAGTCACCGTGAACAATACCATGCTAATGGAGGTAAGCCAAACCAGTAATTGCACACCACAAAACCGTCCACACCACAGTTCGGGTCATTTTGCGTTTCCTCTTTTTTGACGTACGAAACAAGTGTCCCTTTTGAGGCGCGCTCGAAAACGAAAAATAGTTAACCTTCATGACAAGCCCTATATAGTTTGATCAGATTGGGATGGTTTAGCGAGAACCACAAATTCACTTCACGATGGAACTGCTCCTGGTTAACTGGGTCCGACTGATCTGACAGTACGTGCTCCACGACAACATCTGCGCCAGATGCACAAAACTAAAGGACCCACCAGCGACAAGCTCCTTGAGCCCCGCTTGATATGGTGGAATAAACCATCGAGCGAGAATCTCGAAATCAGTCATAACTGGCTGTCCAGTTTCGAATTGGATCAGCACTGCTGCTTTTGATCGCTCTATTCCAGCACTCAAGCTATCGAAAAATTTCTCCGCACATGATTCCAGTGTGGCGAGTGAGTTGAGCTCATGGAGTTTACAGATGATACGTTCAATATCATGGTGTATATCATAATCTCGATTTACGAGTGTGCGCGAGGCACACAACGTCGCTGTTTTACTGAAATCTTTTGATAATTGATGCTCTAAACTGTTTGGAAACGCCATAAAATGGAGCTGTAGTCGTCAATCAATGATATCTCCAATAAGCCAGCGACAACAACGAGCTGTTCGTAGATATCCAATAAGTAAAGTACACGCTACGATTCATGTCCCCATTCCATCGTGGCTACATAAGGCATCTGTTTGTTGAAACATTTGTGGAATTGCTAGACCAGCCAACAGAAACACGTACGCAGCCACGTATTCTGCTGTTATCAACATAGTATCTGTTTCCTTGTCACTTTGCGCTGAAGTCACCTCTTCTTTGACAAGACCCCCCATTATGTGGACGACCTCGATCATGCTCATTCGCTAGTGCTGGGAGGCACACATCCCACAGAATAGGTTCCACTCATTATCGTTGACGAAATCGGGCTGACTGACAGGAAGTTTGTACAAGGTGGAATTGTGTGTGCGACGAATGCTTGCAAGCATGGAGTAAAGAATCAAACCGAACCATAGCACATTTGTTGCCGCAGGCAGCTGAGTATTGGTATACAGGCACCTTGGTGTTTTGCCTGCTCGTAGTCCCTGCAACTCTAAACCACTCAACGTACTTGTGCATTCAATGCCTCCCCAACAGATTGAAGCGTATCTAGCGATAGATATTGGTACATCATCTCCCTCTCATGCACATACTGCAGACTCATGAAATGTCTTCCACCATCGCTCTTTCGTAGTGCCATAATACGCAGAGAAATGATTTTGATGCACGACAAAACGCTCCCCAACGTGGCATGTGCCGTAGAATCTGCACACATACGGGTGCTGTAGTTTCGGTCAAGTCCCTACTTGATGCAAACAGTCTTTTCTCGTCTTACCCCCGTTGAAGTCTTCTGAGAGTCCGGCCATTCGTCATTTGCAATCGTAAACCAGGCTGGAATCGCACTTACCACAATGTCTGAACAGCGGACGGCCCAGTCAAATACTACTGAAATCAAGTCGAGTTCACGTGAAGTCAGTACATATCCATACTCTTTCTAATCATGTGCTAGCAACGTTGGGATCTGCAGCGGATCCTTCATTTCGCGAATACAAATATCTCTGTCAGTCTTTTCATCGTTTGGTCAAAACATTTTTCCCACCAGCTCCTCTGGCCCAGTCCAAACATTCCCGCCGTGAGATTTCATACAGATCCATTCGAACTTCGCGCTCTCGCTCCAATTCCTGTCTCTACAATTCCACATTTCCACATTTTTGTCGTTACGAATATCGTGCAGATCAAGTAAAGTAGCTACAGCTTGCTGCAGAATTTTAACCACTCGCCCAGTATCCGTTAACTTTCTCAATAAACACCGTTCGTTCATTCCTGTAGATTTTAATGACGGATTTGCTCCACTGGACGAACACTTCGCTATGACGATTCTTCTTCGCAGTCTCCCGCAGCTTTGTAATAAATACATCGCCCAGCCAATCCTGTGTTTCTACTAGAAAAGCGCTGGAAGATTATCACGTAGTGACATCGCGCCCCCAGTCTCGTGCTATCTTCAAATTGAGAAGGACGAGAATGTATCCACCGGATTATGGCTTTGCTTATCCTAATCCACAATAATCAGGAAAGGATGGATGTCATGGACTCCAAAATTGAATTTGTTTTTAAAAACACATAAGTTGGTTGGGCGACAGCAATAGTTCGGACAATTTTATTTCTCAAGTTGTACAGAGGGTAAACGGTTGCGAGCGCGCGTAACCACAGCAAGCCCTCCGCGGGGTGCCAGCGAAGCAGGGTCACGCGGTATTTGCGGAGGCGGGACCAGCACCGAGCATTCCAGCGAGCTGAGTCTTGCACTCGTCAGGACGCTCTATCAATTATGCTGAGGAGCGGGGGACGCCGAAGGGGCGCCCAGTCAGGCGAAGCGCGGCTGGTTATTTTCACAGTCGAATTTGTAGAGGTAATCCCTCCCATACAAAAGATATAGTAAATGAGGAGCACTGTATGTATATTTACAAAGTAGTCCACCGGTCGTACAAAACATGGCATAAAAGATACTAATCTCCAGTGGAAATATCCTCCAAAAGAGAAGAGTACATTGTACCACAACAATTTTGTGTACACTTTGTGTACGCATAGCAAATTGTCATGAGCTCGGCTGTAGGTGCAAGTGTGCTGGTGCATGCGGCTCGACAGGTGAAGCATCGAGGCGACGGACAATTCAATGACGCAGACGGTGAAATCCTGGCCTCGTTACCCCCAGAGGAGCTTCGAGTGTTGCAATTGGCGAGTGAATTGGTGGCTCGACGTTCTGTAACAAAAATCACTGCGACTCCTTCCCAACGGAATTTCTTCCGCGTCTCATCACTCAATCGTTATCGCAGCAGTAACGGAGACCGAGATGTGGACAGATCGGTGGACGGAATCTCTCAGCCGTTTGATGACTCAATGGTGAGCGGGGTGGCCCCAATTACTACAATTGCTTCAGTCACTACTGCACGTGCGCAGCCTTCCACGAGACGACTGTGACGACGCACCCCACAGCAATGGTAGCATGAATACAGCAGTATATTGCTGTATGTATTGGCGTTGAGGTGTTGATTGAGTAAGATGAGGCTGATGTAATGTCGGTGTGGTGTTTGCTTGGATGCAGTGCAAGCACATGGTGGCGAGGCTTCTTGCGGACGCAACTGGACAATTTGAGACGATGGAGGTGGAGGACGTCCACTTTGCACAGATGTTGTGTCCTCCTCGCTCCACTGGCAACGAGTATTGAGGATATCAATGAGTTTTAACAACAAAGCTATTGAGTAATAAAGTCAATGTAGCCATTATGACTATGTAGCCATTTTGTCAAAAGTGTAACCCTGGGTTACAGGGTTACTGCTGCCATCCATTTTTGAGAAACCACCGCCACCAGCAGATATGGAGCGCTTTCCTTCGGGTGGAGGCGGTTCTTTCCGCGGCGGACGCGGCCGTGGCTTCGGTAGAGGTAGAGGTAGAGGAAGAGGACGGGGACGAGGACGTGGTGGCGGTCGTGGTGGACGAGGAAATTTTGGTTTCCAGCAACGACGTCAGGAAGATTCGGGACAGCAGTTCCAGCAACAGCAGTACAATGAATTTCCTCCCCAGCAGCAGCCAATGTACCCTCCACAGCAACAACAACAATACCCTCCACCTCCATACCCCCAACCAGATCAATACCAGCAGCAGCAGTACCAGCCACCTCAAGAGCAGTACAATCAGCAGCAGTATCAACCTCAGGATCAGTATCAACAGCAACCATATCAACCACCACCACAGGAGCAGTATCAACAGCAGCAGCCTCCAGTTTATGGAGATAACAATGGAGGTTACTCTGTTAATCCACCACTGGACAGGTATCAACCTCAGCCACCGATGGACTATCAGAACCAACCTCCTCCACCGCCAATGTACCACCAGCAACAGCCTCCTCCTCAGCAATATCAGCAACCTCCTCAGCAGCAGCAACAGTTTCAGCAGCAGTTTCAAGGTGAAAATGCAAGATATGCAGCCAATCCGCCATTGCCGACGATGCCAGCGCCACCGCCGCCTCCAGATTATGCAGATGCTGCACGAGCAAGACAGAGAGCATATGCACCAGTCCAAGCAGGAGATGACGTGTCGGAAGAACTACAGCCCCGTATCAACAATCGACGCAATCTCCGCAGGTTTATGAGCAACAGGAGCAGGAGTCACAACAGCCGAATCAGCCACCACAGACGTATGAACAGCATCAGCAAGGCCAACAACCACCGCGACCGTATGAACAACAGCAGCCAGGCCAACCTCCACTGTCGTACCATCAGCCTCCTCCTCCATCTTCGTACCAACAATCGCAGCAACAAATGCCGCCACCGCCGTCAGACCTGCGTGGGGACTGGAACTACCCGCCGCCGCCGCAGGAACAACAGTGGCAACAGCCGCCGCAACAGCAACAGCCGTTTGGCGGGCCGTCAGGGTATGCGCCTCCGGCGCCAAATGCCATCCCTCCTATGGAGCAACGCCACTACCAGAGAGAGCAGCACCCTCGACTTAAGGACCGGTATCAGGATCGTCAACACCACAAACATAATCGTGTGCCCCCACCAACATACTGCTGTCACAAGTGCAACCAGCCAGGCCATTGGATCATTCATTGTCCCCTCATTGCAGACGAAAGGGAGAAGGAGCGATTCGGGTCAGGAAAAGATGAACGGTACCAGGGCGGGGAACAAGATGAACACTGGTCGTCCGATCCGCCATTCCTCGGGAACAGGCAGCCACACGACCCCAGAAGGAATACGAGACCATTGAATGTTGTTTCACCGGAAACCATGGAAGACTCGGAGCTCGGAGGGACGAATGATCTTCGCAGCCAGCCTCCAATTCAGCCTCCCTGCCCGATGGCTCGGCGCCTCCACTTCCATCTAGTTCGCCTCCCCCACTCCCATATGATGACGATGGGTTTACTCAGCAACAGTCTGGAGGCCAATTGTGGAAATGCGAGACTTGTGTGAAGAACTTCCCAATCCCTTCTCAGTACGAAGCGCATATGAAGACTCATGTTGTCTGTTCCGATTGTGATTTTTCGGCCTCAAAGCGAGTGGTCACTGCTCATTTTCAGACGGCGCACGGCCAATACGCTGGTCATGGACTCAAAGAGGTGGACATAGAGGGGCAAAAGTTTATGGTGCTTGTGGGAAATTCGGCAGAGGATATTGCCAGGTGGCGTGCGGAGCGCCGCAAGAAATGGCCCGGAACTTCGACTACGCAGCAGCCGCAACCTTCGACGTCTCTTCCATCACCAGCAACGGCAACAGAAGTGGTGAATCCTGAAACAAAAAACGAAAGCTGTCAATATCATCCGAGGACCTGGAGGACGGCGAGATTGAAGAAGATGAGGAAGCCAAAGCGCAGCAACTCGCGAAGTTGAAGGCGATGGTGCCCCCTGTTGCTCCTACATCATCAGACGCATGCCAGCCGCCTTTAAAGAAATCTCGCAAAATGCTGTTGTGCAAATGGCTCATTCGTGGTCACTGCCGTTTTGACGCTGGCAGCTGCAGATACAGCCACGACCGCTCGGCTTTCCCATGTCGTTCTATGATGTACAAGGGATCATGCGCGAAGGGCATTCATTGCCACTTCTCTCATGACCCGTCAGTATTGTCAGGACAGCGTGATCGAGCACAAGCGGCCTCGGCGGAGCGTGCCACGGAGCAACAGTGGCGCGGCGAGCAACGCTCCCTGTTACGCAAGTTGCTTTCTAAGGACGTGCGCGTTGAGCAGAGCAAAATGCTACAAATCGTGCAATTCTTGGTCGCAAACGACTTTTTGCGTTCGTCGAACGGTGAGGTGGTCGAGGCTATGGAAATCGATGAGGCAGTCGGAAAACCGAGGTGCCCAAAACAGGAGAAATGACCACAAGCATTGAAGCAAGTACCAAGGAGTCTATCGAAGTCACGTCAGGTAATGAGAAAGAGATAAAGACTGAAGTGCTCAAAACCGATGACGTGAATACGATCGCTGTAGCAAGCACCAAGGAATTTACCGAAGCCATGTCAAGTAACGAGACAGAGTTGAAGACTGAGGTGCCTACAACTGATGGAATCAATACGATGGCTGCAGTAGGTACCATGAAGCCTATCGAAGTCATGCCAAACAACGAAACAGAGTTGATGACCGAGGTGCCCAAAACAGAAGAAGTGACCACAATCTCTGCAGCAGGTGCCAAGGAGTCTACTGACGTCGTGTCAACTACTGATAAGGAAGCTGTTGAAGAGAAGATTTCAAATGATGTCGAGGCGAAACCGTCAATCATGGAGGAGCCCAAACCCGAGGTTGAAATCTAATCTAATATTTGACGAGACCGACCACAATGGAGCCTAGTAGACAGCGTCTTGAGCTTGATCATCATAAAACCGAATTCGCAAGCGACATATAAGGCCTATATGTGAATAAGCCTAGCGTCGCCGGCTCCGAAGTCAAACTCACGCTTATGAGCAAGAAACCGTTTGCTTGTCAAATTGGCAGACGTATAGGAAGAGTGATTAAGATCCTCGAACAAGCAGTCCGACATTATCAGTAACGTGTTGGGAAGCCTAAAGTGAGAATACGAAATTTTGGGTGATGCGAACGGCGGCAGCAACGCTGTTGAGGAACGGTCTGGAGAAGTGTTTGTTGTGCAGATTGCGGATCACTTCGAAAAAAATTGGACCACAAATATTCACAGTTATTTTGTAGACGTGTGTTGTCAAGCCTCGGAATATTGGAATGAAGCAAGAACCAAGGGTGTCATTCCTCCGGCTTGTCGTCCCAGGGTATATCCCACAGATCAGCAGTGGCCGTATACCTAAAGCTGAAGTCAGTTAATTCAAGCCGGGAACAGCTTCCCATGTTGATTCAGATGCCGTACAAATCATGTGGAGCTTAACGCGAAACGTGACTACGGATAACGCGAATGGTGTTGACAAATAGTAGAGCACGTAGTTATGACAGCAGCTGTTGTATCTTATGACCGCAGCTATGCTCATGCCACCTCACGACATTGTAAGATGCAATTCGCACTGGCCCTGGTTGAACCAGCAAGGATTTAACTGCTGTGCTCACCACGTGCCAGAGTAATCCATGGGTCCTTCAAATCTGCGAGTGAACCGGCGTCAACACTTGCTCTCGTCACCCCTAGGGTTTGCATCACTCAAATGGTGCTTGCATCACGAATCGTGAGTTGAATACGTACGGTATTGGTACGAGCAAGTCTCGCCTTGAATGCTTTCACAACGTAATTTTCAAGCCCGGTGGCAAGCCACTACGAGCCTCCGAGCATCCAGTTTGACCACCTCCACCCCACCCGTGCGAGATTGAGCGATAGAGTAATCGGTGCTGCCATACCTCCCGGCCCGCGGCAACATCGTGCCGATAAATACTATGTCGGTGACGCCATGCTGCCTGAGAACAGTCCATTGGACTCAAGTCAGAGCAGAACCAACGACGAGCGAACCGCAAGAGCTTCTGCCTCGTTTGTCGGTCTCAACATCAGCGAGGAGACAGCGAAGATCATTGCGTCGAAGCGGGCAATTCAGCAGCAACAGTGCCGAGCCAGCCAAGCTTGCTACCGCCGAAAACAACTCAATATGCAGCAACAATTCCATCAAAACTTGCAACAATTGCGCGAGGAAGTCAAGCTCTCAAGTTGGAGTGCAAGAAGCTTCGTTTCGGGAATAAAGCCAAGCCAACTCCCTGGAGTATCGTGGCGGAAATGCTTCGCCTTCTAGAAACGAGTTTCTAATCTCCCACCTCAGTGGTCGATACTGAAAAGATGTTCAATCACAGCGAGATACAGAGAAAGTTGTCGCTCCTCCAGTTGATCGTGTCACCATAGGCGAATTATGCGGACTTCGCGCTCTTCTCGAGCAGCTGCGACGCTATTCGCTATACTTTGGGGATCCGTTCCTGACTTGGACGAATTGAAGCGATTGCTCCGGGTATTCTCCGAGTTACTGCGACGCTCAGCGTGACGGCCACGGAACTTACACTACGGTGGGTATTCCCACACCTGAAAATTCATTCGGACGAGAACAAGCACCAGTCATTGTGTGAACGACTTCTTGGTCAACGCCTCCACTGCAGTAGCTCCATGGCCTTCCTGTTCGACAGATAGAGTGGTTGCGTGGAATGTATGGAGACCAACGTCGATTTGCTGGTGTCGTTGGTCCAAGCGCTGAAGAGTGTGGAGGATACGGCGATCATTTTGAAAAGGCTCTGGTCACCCCGGATTGTGTACTCGGATTTAACAGAGCATCACTGAGTGGTTGCAACTCTACCCGTAGACTTTCATTTGTTGTTGTGTTGTTTTGTTGTTTTGCCGAGCCAACCATAGTCATTACTCCTTTTAACTCGACAATAATGCACAAATCTGCATACTTGAGGCTGAGTGCACACATATGTAGGTCTCGTTCTTTTGGCAGCTCACGGTCCATCGGCGGTGGTTTTATGTTCATTTAATTCAAATTTTGCTGTTGTCATCGTTCACTTTCACTTGGACCTCGTCGACAAGCAAGTCTTGTAATTTTACCTACTGAAGCACAAGACGAAGATCATTCATATTTATTAGGGTTGCTACGACGAAAAACGGGTAATGTTAATCCCACAGCATACTTTCTTGCCCTTTACCATTAGTACAATCGCTTTTCCCATTCGTCACCAATGTAATCCGCAATTTGTACGACCACACCGGCAGTGACCCTTTCCTCGGGGTTATAGCGGCACGTACGCTCCACAAGTGTCCATTCATAATCTTCAAACACTGCTGGACGCACTGGAATCTGTTTTTCACAGTCGTATTATACTTCGCCGCCTCATCCGACATAGAGCACCCCAAGGGTACTCCCCAGAGATTCCAAAGGAATAAATATCCGATGCGAATGTAGGGCGGGCTCCACGCAAGCATTCAGGGAGTTCCATCTAGCTGTATCAGTATTAACTTCTTGGTCGTTGGAAGCAACGCCCGACAAGAAACTCAAGCCAAAGTCAGTTAGTTTAGTTTCTACTCCGTCCTTATCCAAAAGAATTTGTTCCCCTTCAGATCGCCATGGACGACTCCATGGTTATGGAGGTGAGCCAAACCCGACGCCGTTCGCCACAAACAAACTCACACTGAAAACGATATTCTTCCTTGGCGAAAGAAACGAGCACACCTTGTGTGGCGCGCTCGCAAACGAAAAATGGTTGGCCTTCATGGCACGCTCCGTACAGCTTGATCACATTCAGGTGACTCAATGAGAACCACAAATCTACTTCATGACGGAACTGCTCACGGCTAGCTGGGCCCGATTGATCTGTCAGTACTTGCTTAATCCCGACGTCCATTCCTAGCCATTCCCGCGATACACGGAACTATAGGATCCACCAGCGATGTTCTCCTCGAGCTCCACTTGATACGGCGGTATGAACCATTAGGAAGAGCACCATTTCTGGTGATAAGCGGTTATCCTGTGTCATATTCCACTAGTGCTGCTACCTCGAATTATTCTGTCCCAGAGACCAAGATATTAAGAAACTGATGGCTTTGTACACAAGCATCAAGCATTGTGCGCTGGCCATTGGAGGCGTTGCTATTCTTGTTTCCAATCGTAAACTGATGTGACGGACTTCAGATCGTAATGCTTGAAAAGAAGGCGGTCGATATCGTGCTGTAAACCATAATGCCGATTCGCAAGAGTACGAGAGGCGGACGAGGAAACGCCATAAAATCGAGCTATAGTCCTCTAGTAGGTTTGTCGCTAGAGGCCTTCCGGCATCCTTGAGCTGTTGGTAGATGTCATTTAAGCGATCGAATACAAGGCGATTCATGTCAGCGAGCGCTGATTCTTGTTGACACAAGTCGCATGCTTGGCCGAGAATTTCTGGGATGGTTATGCCAGCCAATGGAAACTCATACGCATTCACATACGCTTTTTCTTGGCTCAACTTGCTCGTCAAATTCTCGTCTAGCTTTGCCTTCACATGCAAGTTGGCAAAATCCTCCGAAGTATTAACAACTTCAGTAATACTCATTCGTTCAGTCAGTCCAGCAGTGCACATACCACAAACCAAATCCTATTCGTCGTCGGCGAGAAAACTGGTTTGCTAGCAGGGAGCTCCAGGTAAATAATAAGTTCTTCATCTTCGTCCACCACGCGTATAAGTGAAAGAATGTCGAGGACAGCAAGTCCGAATACCTTTACATTGTCAGATGCTGACGGGGAAACTCGCTTCATTGACAGTGAAGGGTTCCTCAACGTGACAAGCTCCATAAAATCTGCGAATGTGCGAATGTTGCAGCCTGGAGCAAATTGCTATCTGTCGTAGACACCCTTCAGCTCCATCGTTTCCAGTTGGAGATTTATCAGAAAATGGACGCCCGAAACGTGCTGTGGTGAACCATTCTGGAATGGCTCCAACCACAATACCAGAGACCAACAACCCAGTCAAAGGCCGCTGAGATCACGTCAAGTCCTCGTGATGTCAACACGTTGCCGTGCATCTCCAGTTGCTGCTTTTCATCTTGTACTTCCCCAGCCAATTGACAAGAATTGTTTTCACTCAAAGTCTCGTACAGATCATTTCGAGCTTCACGCTCTCGGTTTAACTCTCCCCACCAGTCATTAACAGTGTTAAAGCCATGGAAATTAATTATGAACCTCCAACGATGTCTTTACTACACCTTGGAGGACCTTAACGACTTGCCCTGTGGTCGCCAATTTCACAAGTAAACGTTCTTCTGTCTCGTATTCCTTGAGTTGTTTCTGCAATGAGATCTCCCATCCTACCAGCAGCCCCTCGCCAGGATGATCCCTCAGCCTCTCGTAGTCTCTCGTAGCCTCTCATAGCTCCGTTGTGAGGGCGTCTCCCAAGAGATCTTGCGTACGCACTACGCCAACATTTGGTGAGTGTCATCTGCTCTCCTTCTCCTCGTACGGATCAATGCGCTCCTCCCACAGCGTCATTGTGAAACCTATCGCTGCCCACCTGCTGAAGCCATGCATACAACAAAGAACGAATCACCTTCTGCTAGAAGGTCGACATGATAGCGTTTTCGACCGCCTTAACGCTGTGAATTACTGGTGAGGGAGAGTTAAACCGAGAGCGTGAAGCTCGAAATGATCTGTACGAGACTTTGACAACAATTGGCTGGGGAAGTACAAGATGAAAAGCAGCAACTGGAGATGTTAACAGTGCTCAAACACGGACTGGAGATGTACGGCAACGGCTCTGTTCGTACAGGTTCTTCATTGCAACAGGTATAGTTGAATGTATTTTTCCACGGAGAATAGCTGCGGCTGTCAGCAAAACTCTTCTGTCACAATGGATGCACGTAACAAAGCGTACACGGGTGGATGACTATTGGGCCAGTGACGATGTGGTGCTTGATAGACTGTGGGAAACAGATCTAGGCAAAAACCCTCGACCAAACAGCCATCAATGGACCAGTGGTAAGGAGTCTACCGCATCAACGCGCCAAGGCAGAGCAACACCTTCTCCATCTTGTCGAGAACTGCGTCGACGACATCACTGGCAGCAGATCCGGGTACTATTCGTTCGAATATCGCTGAAGTGAAGGATAGAGTCGTAGCTGACAAGAAAGCAAACCGACGTCAACAATGCCGTAATAGTCAAGCTCGCTACCGCCAGAGACAACGCAGTATTCGGTGCCAATTCCATCTACGTATGAAACAACTACGTGAAGAGGTCCAGAATCTGAAGATAGTGCGCCAAGGTTTTCGATTTCGAGCAAAAGCAAGCCAACCCCTTGGAGCATTGTGATCGAGATGTTTCGCCTGCTAGAAACAAGCTTCCAGTCTCCGTGGTGCGTGGCTAATGCTGAAAACATCATGAACTACACCAAAACAGGAAGGAGTTTGGCGTTTCTGCAGATGGCCTGTATACCTGCTGTGGCAATGGGTGAGTTGCACGGATTCACCGCACTAGTGGAGCAGTTGCGTCGCTACTCGGTGTACTTTGGTGATCCACGTCTCCAGCTCAGCCAAATCGAGACGATGGCCCCTGGCGTTATGAGAGCTACTGCAAGTCTCAGTGTGACGATCACAAAACCCACGATGCGATGGGTGTTCCCACATCTGGAAGAACCCGCAACTTGGTGGAGCGATACGCATCAGTCTATTCGTGACCGACTTCTGGGTCAGCGTCTCAGTTGCAGCTGCTCCATGAGTTTCCTGTTCGAGGAGGAAGGCAATAGAGTGGGGCGTTTGGAAATCAAGATCGACTTGCTGCCGTCATTAGTTCAGGTGCTGGGGAGTGTGGAGGATGCCTTGTTTGTTTTTGAGTAAGCTCTGGTGACCCCTGAATGTGCAGTGGGTAAATTGACTGGCCACCATAGCAGTATGGTTTAGCAACCTTTATGGATGTTTGCTACTACGGTAGACTGTAGCCTCACTCAGACCAAGGGCTTGCAATACCTACGCACAACATATCAACGTGTCAATGCACTACATGGGATAGCAAATTGGATGTTGTATTTCTTGCTTCATAAGCCTTACTATCGCGTGCGTGTCGAGCTCTCTTCTTGTACTCATGCCGGGCCATGCGTACACATCTTACGGGTTCGCAGGGTCCGCCTTCTTCGCCTTGTCCGCCTCAGCCTTCTTCGGGTCATACGCCGGGAAGTGGTAACCCTCCAGGCCCTTCGTCGCGTTCCAGAAGAACTCATACGCCAGTGGTTCGGCCAACGGCCAGTCGTTGCGGAAGCGCGCCGGCAGGTCCGGATTCACGAGGAATGGACGACCAAATCCCACGAGGTCAGCCACTCCCGCGTGCAGCACCCCTCGGCCTGGTCGCGCGTGTAGCTGCACGTAGCCATGACTCGGCCCTTGAAGAGGGTCTTGAGCTCGAAAACCGTGAAGACGCGGCACTTGTCGTAGCGGCCGAAGCCGAAGCCGTCATGCGTAGCCAGGTAACAGAGTCCCAACTTGCTCAGCTCCTTGATGACGTATGTGAACGTCTCGTAGTTGTCCTCGCTGCCCATGCCGCCATACACTCCGTTGGGTGAGAGACGAATGGCAATGCGTTCCGCAGGGTACACGGTGGTCACGGCTTCAATGAGCTCGCGGAGGAGACGGAATCGGTTCTCCACGGATCCGCCATACTGGTCCGTACGTTTGTTGGTGCTCGTTTGCAGGAATTCGTCGATGAGGTAACCGCCAGCACCGTGAAACTCGACGCCGTCGAAACCCGCGGCCTTGACACGCTCGGCACATTTGCGGTGGTCCTCCACGACTTGCTTTATCTCTTCGAGCGTCATTTCGCGCGTGGTGGGGAATCCCGTGGCATTGCCGTCCGCGTCGTGTGTGCGGCCCGTGTCGTAGCACGAGGAGGAGCACGAGGCCACTTCATTGCTCGGGTGGAAGGACGGGTGCGACTGGCGACCCATGTGCCAGAGCTGTACGAACATCTTGCCACCCTCAGCATGCACGGCGTCCACGATCTTCTTCCATCCTACCTGCTGCTCGTCCGTATACAACGCGGGCGCACCTCGCCACCCGTAGCCCAGCTCGGACATGGCGCAGGCCTCGGACACGATAAGACCGGCGGACGCTCGGTCCTTGTAGTACTTGACATTCTCGTCGGTGGGTGCACGCGTCTTGATGTCGGATCGGGCGCGGGTGCAAGGGCTGAAGACTATGTGGTTCTTAAGTGTGAGTCCAGGGGCGAGCTTGATGGGCGTGAAAAGTTTGTAGTCGGCGATGTTGGCGGACATGATGGAGGTCGGGTGTTGCCGAGTTAACGATTTAAGCTAAATTGTTTTGCTGTTGCAAGGTGATTTCAAAAATGAGGTTGATGTCCTGCATTGGTATTAAGATGCGTGGAGGACGTTGGAGAGCTCTGCGAACTCTTGGGGGACAAGTGTCGCTGCTTACGTTAGGCGGGCTTGACCTACGTTATCAAAATCAATGCAATCGGATTGGCCGAAAATGTATCCATGACGCAATGCTGGCCGCAACTCGTAATCGTTCACGTCTACTGAAATGTGTCAACGGAAGCACAGCTGAACCCCCACCAATGGCATTAACATTGCTTCTGTTACTTCTATAGCAGGCTTCGCGCCAGAGTCTGCCACGCTCACTTTTAAACCCGTCATCTACGACTGCAATCACACCAACTCCGACAACACCCGACTCCACCATGTGTGGGGATTAGCACCAGACGCCACGACGACCGACTACGCTACCTGCGCCGCGGTGACAACCGACATGAGCAGCAACCGACACCGATGGGCCTGTAAAATTCAACTGCACAGCCCTACTGTGCAAATGCCTGCTGTATCAACAAGCGGCACTACATAATCAAGAAAGAGCACCAACCATACCATAAATTATCCGACCTATGTGGACTTCACGGAGAAGTACTCAAGAAGAAGAATTTTCTACGAATAATACCTTGTAATCTCGTGCAGCTTCACATTCAATGTATCGACGAGAAGCTTTACACAGTGAAAATTCCAAGACCAGAGGGACAAGAGGACCACCACTCGCTGGATAAACTTCGCCAGTGGTATCTGGCGATTCTGATTGCGTCCCCGCTCAAGGTAAGGCAGCAGTTCGGTAAGAAAGGGATCACTATTTCACTCCGGCACCCTCCGGAGCTGACAACACCTTACACATGGGAAGCAGCAGGACCTGGCAGGGTACAAGACGGCCAGCACTAGGCGCAGCAACCGGGACGATAGGGCTCCTCCAAGCACCTGACGGAATCAACTGACAGCTCGGAGACATTACTGAAAACAGCGAACTACTGTACCATTTTTTTTGGGCATATTGCAGTCACTTAGTCTAACTAGTCTAACGACCGCTAATCACCATTTACCTGCCTACGCCCATTTTCGTCGTCGGCTGGCTGATTCTTGAGCGATGCTCCAGAGGTAGTCCGTTGTTGCGGTGCACCAGGCCGCTGTGTTACTGCTCGTCGTGCGACTGCCCGTCGAACCAATGCCGGAGGTTTCCATCAGCGTGGTCTGCCACTATCTGTCGGATGCCTTCCGAACCGTTCAAAGTATCTATTACCACTTGTCGACTGTGAGTGGTGTTCATGACCAAATTGGCCAACGTATCCGCCATTTTGTTAAATGACCGGTGAACTACTGGACCATGGAAAAGTATTGAGAGACTACAGCATGACGGAAGGCATAGTCCTGGACGCCATACCTCTTCTCCATGGATTTCCATGGGAAGTGGATGACAAGATCACAAACAAACGAGCGCTCAATGCGCTAAAATGGCAACCATTTCGACGCTACAGGCACGAAATCAGCAAACTTCGACCCATGGTGGAAAATTGAGAGAACGCTGAGATGCTTCAGAGTGGGTAATGGCAACGCAGGATCAAAGACCCAGAGAACTCTGGGCCGGACAGCGGACCCTCACCGACTTCTAAGTGTGGATGGTGTACCGAGTCGCTTTGGGACAGCTCAACTTGTACCACGAAGGACGAAAACAAGGTTCTCATTACCGATTGACGCCTCAGTGCACAGAAAGAAGGACACGCTAGAGCACTTGTCCGAGGGCACGAGCGGTCTGGAGCAAGCTAGTAGAGCACTGAACGGGCAACGCCCTGGCACAGGGTCAGCTCGATGAATACCAGCACTTCGTAGCAGCACGAGTATCACCACAAATCAGCCACCAGCTACTGGATCACAATATGCAGCTGTATGGGGGTTCAATGCGGACCACGCGGAAGCGACACGACGAATATGGTGGACGTACTGCAGTATTGTTATGGATGAGTGTTGGGTGCAACGGAACCGAGTCATCTTCCGCCAAGAAGAAATCACAGCGAAACAAAATCAACAAGCAATATGGAAAGGGTCGATGAGGCAATTGAGAGCAGCAGCGTTACGAGACTCAAACGACCTGAGACAAAGATGCAAGGCATTCGAATGCGCCAAGTGTTAGATAGTTTCGAGTACATGGAAATAAAGGCGACAAGCCTGCCGCCACAGGCCGTACGAAGACGGCAAGAACCACCCATCGAGCGGTGGCTCGAGATATTTCAGGGATCTAATGGCTAAAGTTAAATAAACGCCGTTGATCATCTAACGTAAAATAAGCAAATAAATGTACTAGTTTGGTGTGCATGTAGTAGAGGTGGTCTATGACTACCTACGAATGTGTAGTGGATGAAATATCCAAGCTTCGTCCAAGCTAGCAGCAATAGCGAGCAGGCTGGTCTCTAGCTATAACGACCAGCCTGATGACTACGACAACAATAACACAGCTAGATAACAACCAAAAATCAGGCACCAGTATAACGCAAAGCTGGATTACCTCAAGCTGAATAACTTCAAGCAAGATGACTGACACGAAAGCCTCCTAGACAAACAGGAGACCATAGCGTTAGAGTAGCTCAGTTGTCCATTTACTATTAAGCGAATAGACTACGGTAAAACCTTCGGAAGCTTTGCCTCCCCAACGTGACTTCATCCCTGCAGACACTACAAAATGGAGCCATTACCGCACCAGTTATCCATACAAAGCTAAAACGCACGCGGTATACAGCGACTACGGTCTTGATCGAACATTGCAATTATCACCGTAGCAGAAACACAAGGACTGAATGAAAAATGGCCATAATAGTACTGTCATTTATTTTATCAAACAATTTCTTCAGATCCGCTAGCAGTCGGAGTCTGCACTCTCGTATAAGTTGTGTTATGAGTCTCCTTTTCCTCACTCATCTGTTGTTGTTCATTCTGGTACTTCCAGTACATGTACACTGCCGCTGGGTAGTGCACCATCGCGACGATCATCAAAAAGAAGGAAGTTTTCAACGACGTGTCATCTTCCTCACCCAACGGCTTCGCCTGCTGCATCCACATCACAAACGTCAACGCTGCCGTAACGGCTGACACACATGGGAAAAAGTAGCTGGCGCCGACCCACTTCTTGTTCCCCTTACAGCACGTCATCGTGGCGATAAATGTGATGATCGCCATCAGGCCGTTTGAGAAGCTCATGCCGCTAAAAGTCATAGTGGCGGTACCCAACAATCCGCATGACTTGTCCAGGAACTTGTCGAACTGCTCGGCGTTCATGCCGGCAGCAGTAGCCAGCATCGTCACATACTCCAACTGCGTAGCATCGCTCACGTCACCTGCGTCGCTGTACGCCGCACAAATACCGGACCCACCATACGTCGACCAGATCTTGTCGTTGAGGACCGACAGGTCGTCGTATGTGGACCCGAACTTGTAGTAGAAGCAGTGGTCGAGTGTGGTGCTGGAGTTGGTGAGTTCGCTGTCGACGCAGAATCCCATGAGCCCAGCTTTGAAGTTGGTGCTGGTGACTTCGGAGGTGAGTGCCGAGTTGACGGTCTTGTTGACGGTCCACATGGGCAGGACGAAGGCGACGATGGTGTAGAGTGTGCCGAAGCAGATCATGAGCAGCGCTCGAAGGCAGTCTTGTTAAAGTGCATGGTTGTGGAGTATCTCTGTCGCTGTTGTTGTGAAAGGCGGATATTTTGCTTGTGAGCTGTTTGATGAGTTTAGAAGTGAGGCTGGTCATGGCTGAATAAGCAAGCCTGTGGAACTTTGTGCCCTTTATCAGGAGCCTTGACTTGAGGTATTGTGGCTAACAGAATCCAGTGCACCGAAGCAATCGGTAGTGGCCGTTTGGTGGTTGTAAGCACCGGCTGTTATCATCTTTCGTGCACGTAGCTCAGAAGTTTGCCTGTACGGTGGTGCCTCAGAGGAGTCGCAATCAATTCTCAGAGCGTAAATTGTACTATCCGATACAAAATATATTTTTCGCAAGGAACATATAACGGTCCAGGAAGGCGCGTGTCGCATTTGACGCGCAGCAATGAGGTAACTCCGTGCAATAGCACAGCGAGAATCCAGGAAAGTAAACACCAAGATGGAAGGTATCCGCCTTCGCCAACTTCTCGATAACTTTGAGTATATCAACATTGTAGCATCAGGGAGTTTAGATTCACCACAAGCTGCTCGACCTCGGACACCAGCTCCAATCGTGCAGTGACTTAAGATGTTTCAGGGATCTGTTAGCTAAACGTTAAATAGACATCGTTGATCATCAGTATTAAGCAGCAGAGAACGCACTTCACATCATGTGTGGCGATTTCAATTTAGATGCTGTAGCATCAAGTCCGAGGCTGAACGCAAGTCGGCGAGCTCTATTACTGTGGTTGGCTGAATGAAATGTAGTGGATGCGTGGAGGCTTCATCATCCACAGACCCGAGTCTACTCTGACCCAATACCCAGACGAAACCGAATTGATTATGTGTTTCTGTCAGACGCACTGCTATCGCAAGGTTATCACGACTCTGGGTACTCTCCATGGGAACTAGATGGCGATAATCTTGCGCACCATGTAGAGCTTTCTTCGTGGCATCGTCCGATGGGCACAGGGCTTTGGCGGCTTCCGGATTGGCTTCTTCGTATACCAGAACTATGATCTGACATTAGAGAAGAGGCAAAGGCCCTCATCCCAGTGCTTCGCAATTCGAGCAATCCTGAAATCGTATGGAAGGCTTGGAAGTATAAAATGAAAGGGTTTCTGAAACGCTGTCAGCGAAGCCTGAGATCCACATCCGACGTCGACCTTGCGTTTGCTAGAGAACACTTAGAAGAGAGTGCGGCTGCTGTTGCAAAGGAGGGTGTGACGGACCAAGACGAAATCGATTATTATTTTGTTAAGCAGAGATACGCTGCGTGTAAAGAGGAATGGGCAAGTTTCAGTGGCAACGTGGGCATCGAACAGACCGTCACAGCTGCTGAGAAAAGCTCTAAGTTTCTTCCGCCCACCGCGTTTCGAGCTTCGACACACGCTTCCGATCTATCCGGAAACGTGATGGTATGGAATCTCATGATCCAACCAAAATTAGTACGGGCTTTCAAGAATATTGGGGTCAAGTATTTGGAAACTCTCGATTTGTGACGGATAACAACGTGGATATGTCGTCGCAGGAACGATTACTGGATAGCATTGACCGCACACTTTCTCCAGAGGAGTCACCAGTCTCGAATGGGAATTCACAGGTGATGACCTCGCATCTCCTTAGGAGTTTTCTCGAACCGACACACTCACTTCGTAAGCACGCCGCCTCGTCAACTCGTAGGCCTATAACGTTAGTCAAGTCGAGCTCTTCTACCAGATCTCTTCGACGAAGGATACGCCGATAGGTACATGTGTACGAGCCGTCGTTATCAGATTTGCGCCGGCAAAGTCACACTGCGGTGTTAAAATGCCACTCGATACAGCAGCACTTTGTACACCTCATGGGAGACGACGGAAGTGCAACTTGGGACCAAGGTTTGTAGTGATTGGTCGCAGCAGATGGAAGAACAAGGAGCAGAATTCATGTGTAGGAATACGAGACCGACAGCGATCTCAGTGTCAGAAACTCCAAAAGACAGCAAGAGGAGCAGTATTATCAGGAAGAGCTAGGAGTAATCGATAGTAATCTAAATAGTTCAACTCCGGACGTGGTTGTGGATTGCCAAGTCGATAGTCTGTAGTGTCAACGTAATATGCAACACGACATGAAGTCGTCAACTCGGTCCAAGGCCAAACAACCTTCACCACGAAAGCGAACACGGCGGATTCAATAGACGAGATCGTCCCTGAGTCAGACGTCGAGGACAAGCCTAAGAAGAAATGCAAGCCAAAAGGAAAACAGCGGTCAAGGGAGGATCTCGTCCATTCGAGCGTCTAGTTCAACCAGAGTATCGCCGACGACCTGTAGATGCCGGAGCCAACGGAGCTGGAAGCCGTCATCAAGCCCGCAGACAATGCAAGATAAAGCGCAAAGGTCGGCAACATCGGAAGTACTGGGATCGAGGCAAGTCGGGGAGGCACTGGAGTCGAAAGCAACGAGGGATGCAGCAACCCTCAAGCACCCATTCGTGAGCGGTCCTGACAACCAGCGGATGCTGGGGTCATTGCTGACCTCGTGGTTTGAAGTGTCTAATTTCATTGACCAACCACGAAGGCAGCAGTGGAGGACACCGTCCATGCCGCCTGCTCGTGCAACACGAGCCATTGTGAAAGAGCTGAGAGAGTTCGGAGCTGATTGAAGATGACGACGGACCTGTGAACAGTGTCATAAAATTACGACTGTACCTGACGTCGGTACAAAAGAAAAACTCGACCAAATGTTCGCCGCTAATCGTGCAGTGTACAATAAACTGGTTGCCCGCTCTGCCGAAGATCAGAAGACTCGAGTCGCAGCGAAAGTGGACAAAATGTCCTGGGCTGAATTCGACCACAAGTACCGACCTATTGCGAGTCTACGACACATTTGAAGTACTTCAGAAATAAGAAGGCGCTCCAGCGTCACAAGGCGGTGAATAATGAAGTACGGGACTCGGCATTTCGGGACTTTACTAAGGCGATGAAGGCTTCAATCACTGGCTTCTTTGCTGCAAAGTCGAGAAACGAGAAGATGACGTTTCCTGAAATGCGGTTCAAGAGCAAGTTTGCACCTTCCAACACCATTGAAATCGCGAAGCGCTCTATTAATCGCGTCCAGCGAGGTGGCAACGAGTGTGTTCGATTCCATCCGAAGTTCTTTGGTTTCAACAAGGGCGATGAGATTTTTATCCACGAGGATCTACCAGAAGTAACCATATCGATACGCCTTCAACATCTACGAGAAGGCACATACTTCTTGATTGTACCTAGACTCCGTCAATTCGCCAAATCATCCAGTGAACGCATTTGCGCGATTGATCCGGGTGTGCGTAACTTTGCCACAGTGTACGACCCGGATAGTCGCACATTCAGTGTGACAGACAGTAAGTCTATCATGATGAATAAGTTCAAGGTTATCGATCAAATGAAATCGCTCTTAAATCGCATGGACAATGCCTCCAAGGCAAAACATCAAGATCGGAAGAGGACCAAGAAGAAGCGAGGATGAACCAGCTCGAAGACGGAGGAAGGGCGGCTGCGCTACCGGCTACACCGACGGATTCGGTTTACTTCGAGGATGGTCACACGGGCCATGACCAACTTGCACCAGAAACTCTCTTCCTGGCTCTCTGCGAACTACTACACCGTTCTCCTCCTGTCATTCCAGACGGCAGAAATGGTGCAAGCACTTTGAAGAGGTGGCATCAGACGCCACGAGACAGCGTCGGACGAGATGAGAGCTGCTGTCTTGAAGCGGAAGATCCGGAACCCCACAGCGCGCGCTATGATGGTGCAGGCCCATTACAGGTTCAAGATGCTCCTGAAATACAAAATGGTTTGTTCCTGCGGTGGGGTGATCGACTTTGAGGAGGAGTACACCTCAAGATATGCTCGCGATGTGGTGCGATCAACCACAAGCTCGGTGGGAAGCACGTGTTTCGGTGTCCGTCATGCAACGTGGTGCTGGATCGAGATGTCAACGCAGCAAAACATATTTTCCACAAGAACATGTGCATGCTCGGGTAGCGAGACATCTACCTATCGGCGTATCCTTCGTCGAGGAGACCTGGTAGAAGAGCTCGACTTGACTAACGTTATAGGCCTACGAGTTGACGAGGCGGCGTGCTTACGAAGTGAGTGTGTCGGTTCGAGAAAACTCCTAAGGAGATGCGAGGTCATCACCTGTGAATTCCCATTCGAGACTGGTGACTCCCTCTGGAGAAAGTGTGCGGTCAATGCTATCCAGTAATCGTTCCTGCGACGACATATCACGTTGTTATCCGTCACAAATCGAGAGTTTCAAATACTTGACCCCAATATTCTTGAAAGCCCGTACTAATTTTGGTTGGATCATGAGATTCCATACCATCACGTTTCCGGATAGATCGGAAGCGCGTGTGTCGAAAGCTCGAAACGCGGTGGGCGGAAGAAAAACTTAGAGCTTTTCTCAGCAGCTGTGACGGTCTGTTCGATGCCCACGTTGCCACTGAAACTTGCCCATTCCTCTTTACACGCAGCGTATCTCTGCTTAACAAAATAATAATCGATTTCGTCTTGGTCCGTCACACCCTCCTTTGCAACAGCAGCCTTTCTCTTCTAAGTGTTCTCTAGCAAACGCAAGGTCGACGTCGGATGTGGATCTCAGGCTTCGCTGACAGCGTTTCAGAAACCCTTTCATTTTATACTTCAAGCCTTCCATACGATTTCAGGATTGCTCGAATTGCGAAGCACTGGGATGAGGGCCTTTGCCTCTTCTCTAATGTCAGATCATAGTTCTGGTATACGAAGAAGCCAATCCGGAAGCCGCCAAAGCCCTGTGCCCATCGGACGATGCCACGAAGAAAGCTCTACATGGTGCGCAAGATTATCGCCATCTAGTTCCCATGGAGAGTACCCAGAGTCGTGATAACCTTGCGATAGCAGTGCGTCTGACAGAAACACATAATCAATTCGGTTTCGTCTGGGTATTGGGT
>VKKV01000180.1:0-39964 GCA_008080845.1 Phytophthora kernoviae | reverse complement strand
TTTTACACTTTCTGCAAATTTAAACTTTCAAAGTGTTTGTATAACCGAGGTATTTACCTCTATATACCAATCATCTACCTTGTAAACTGCTTCGATAAATTAATGACTTCTTTTAACAACCAATGGCGTATCCCCAACGAATCACAAACCTGCCAGTTCATACTCAAACCCGGTGTCGAGGAGTCCAGGAAGCAGGCCAATATGACGAGCCCCAGAGCGGAAGGGCGTCTCGAGCGCGTACCCTCCTCCTCCTCCTCCTCAGCACACCACGTCACAACAACTCGCGCAAGCGTTCCCATGCGGCAGAATCAGATCTAACGAAGCCTTCAAGCGCTCGTAAGAACGCCAACTTGGGAGTCTCCAGCGCCAAAAGAGCAGGACAGAGGCCTCCTCAGGTGTCTCCTGCTGCTCCAACAACAATAAAAGCGTCAGTAAATGCCTCATACACGTTTTAACTCCGTGTAGACAGCTAAAAAGCTTACCTTTCTGATTCATTTGTTTTACTATGTTTTAGGCGTCTGATAGGTTCATCCCCACGCGTAGCGCCATGAATTTGGACCTGGTACAATGTAATTCACCAGATACCGCTGCCGCTATTGAAGCAGCGACAAGCAACAGAAACAAGAGCAGTCCTAGTCGCTCTGGGAGGATCTACGGCCTCCAACGCGGCGGAGGACGAGGAGAAGCAGTTGTACAAGAAGAGGGCTGGCCAGTGCTCTGCTGGGCAAGGAAGATGATTCCAACCACAAGATCCTCAAGTTTACCAAGGCTAAGCCTGCTGTGGCCCCTCCAGACTCTTTTTAAATCGACACTACATGCGAGGTATTCGCACAACAAGGTCAGCGTGGTACCTGCGGCGGCGGCGAAGAAGCTGAACCGCCATGTCCCCTCGGCGCCGATTAAGGTCCTGGATGCACCGGAGTTGATGAACGACTACTACCTGAATTTGCTGTCTTGGGTGCCAACAATGTCCTTGCTGTGGCGCTGGGACAGTGTGTGTACCTTTGGAACGCAGTGTCGGGAGAAATTAATGAGCTCATGGCTCTGGATGGAGATGAATATGTGAGCTCGGTGCAATGGAGTGACGCAGCTGGTGGATCAGCGCACTTAGCTATTGGCACAAGTGAAAGTGTGGTTCAGCTCTGGGATGTGACCGCCTCCCGTCAGGTGCGAACGATGAACGCGTCAGATAGCTACAAACTGAAAATGGCTACACTAAGATAATCGTGTGCGTCAGTCATATCATCCGGTCCAAAATTATCTGCCATCTTCGTGGCATTATCAGAGTGAGACTTTGCTTCTTGACAAAACACACTCAACACAAGCAAGGACACCTCGCTCGAAGTGAACTCAACAATAGGGTTTTGGCCCATAGGACAAGTTTAAGAAGCTGCTGTCATCTTCGCTAGCGGGTTTGCACTGTTTCGCCGCCCGAACTGTTCTCCTTGAAGTACTCTCGCTGTGGTCGTGCTTGTAGTTGTTAGCACTCGTTATCTGAGTACGCTACGCGCCTTCGCGGAAGATGTACGTAACCCTCAATTTAAAAGGACACGCTGTCAGGCGTAATCTTTTCGCACAGTTCTCGTTAGATGGCGACCTTGCTCGGAACGTACAGGCGTGGCTTTCTGCGCATCTTTTAAGCTCCATAGGAAGGTGTTCCTGGAATGAATTACCAGCTGCCTGTTTAGCGTCCTGCTCACGCAACTGCTTGTCTCGCGTTGTAACTGGGGTCGACCGTGTCTTGGCCAAAGCGATGCCATTGACAGTATAGTTATTCTTCCTTATAGTGGGACCATTCATCCCAATTGGGAAAGGATGTATCGATCTTCGGAGCCTTGAATGCTTTGTCATATGCGGCGATGTCACAGTCTTCTCCACCATTGAATCGGTGACTATCGCCAAGTCGAGTGTTGTCGAGATCTCCCGCGCGTTGCTTTCGGCTTGCCATCTCCGACGGAAATACAGTAATGATTAAAGCAAAATACAAATCTATGAGTCGGCAATGACATAGCTTTACTCAAATCAAAAATACTAAAAGTATGGCAACAAAAACGCTATGTTATAGCGGACAGCTGCAACGCACGAAAAGAACAGTCGAAAATAAACGGCGCTAGTTTGGACGGATAGTCGTGGACAATCGGTTCAAGCGTATCAATAAGCGAAAGAGACACCATGCTTCTCGTGAAGGCCCCCGCGTTTTTCAATTTGACTGACAGCAAGTAACGCACGGCAACTGTACTCCAGGGCCGCCACATTTCAACCAAGACTCCCACCGAAGCAACATGAACCAACAAAGCGAACCAGTTCAAGCGGTACCCCTCCGAATCTTGCGGATACACTGGTCTGCATTCACCATTACCTTCATGTTTGCAGCAGCATGCATTGACATTTGGGCTCTCGATGGTCTCGTCGCACTTATTCCCAAAATTACCGCCAAGCGGTCGGCGCTTTGCATGAGGTGACCTTCCTCGTGCAGCCATTCGCTTATGCACAGATGCCACTTCACCTGAATCGGATTCTTTGAGGCAGACTTGCTGAAGGCAACGTGGATCCTAACCAGCAAGAGGGTCCCTGACGAGAAAGCTCCAGTTCGGACATCAAACGACCTTTCCGCTGGCTCACTACTAGTATCAGTCGGAAAAGTGGTTGTTTCAGCTGCGTTCACATAACGGCCTTCGAGCAAAATTAACAAGTTTGTGTATTCTCTGGTTTGAAAAATGGAGACAGAATGTAAAGCTTAGACAGAATCTAAAGCTTAGCTTTGATTTTGAAGAGAGGTCGGATTCTTTTTGTCGCGCTATCCTAGCTCAGTCTTAATTTAAGTCTCAAATAATACCTAAAAGAGACAACATATGCTATTCTACATGGTAAATACGGTAGGATCATAGCTAACACATATCAATCACATGGTCAATAGCCGCTAGCAAGAATAAACTCATGGATTTTGTTGCTACAGGCTGCTCAACTGATCCTACTGGTGACTCGCTAAACATCAGCGATCAAGGTGCTAGTGGCCCCTATGTGGACCTATAAAATTGAGGCATAGTTTGCCGTTAGCAGATGCCCACAAGGGCATCACTCCATGCACATCTAAGACATCTTCGGTTATTATTAAAATTATTGCGGCTACTGGTATGCTATTGCGAGAATGCTCTATTGACGAGCCTTCACGAGTATTAATTCGTGGAATATCGACACACCACACACAAAACCTAGAGCTACCCCGTGCTCACGCGACCTTGTCATTTAAAAATATCAAGAAGGAATTGGTTACCTTAGTCGTTAACACAAAGCAAGTATCTAAAACGACTTCAACGTGCCACTTCTGTCACCACTTTTTTTCTTCAAAGTACACGATTTAATTACATGCAGTCGCTCCGCACCATTTTCCAAGTAACATCAACCCCTTCGTCCGGGTTCATTAGTGTCGAAACCCACCAGAAAAGCAGCCTCCAAACTGTTTAAGCTAAACCTATACTACTTCCACATCTTTCAGCGAGTGCTCATCGGGGCTGTCACTGCTCTCCGTGCTGCTTGCGTAGTCCTCGTCGTGGCTCTTCTGGGGCGTCGACACTCGGAACACGAACGATTGCGCAACGATGTCATGCTGGCGTGGACTGCTGAGACTGATGGGCATAGCGATGGAATACTTGATAGAGCTCCCGAACTTTTCGTGTTTAGCCACAAGGTAAATTCCCATCATGACGAAGCCAATAGCCGTAGGGAACATGATCCACTGCGCCTTCGTGAAATTGTGCGCTTGCTGGAAGAACACCACACCACTGATGTTACTCATGCTGATCCAGAAGGCCTGGAACACTGGGTACGACGACATCGTGTCGCCGCTCATGGTTGCCAGGTTAAGTGTATGGGTTTGCGTAAGCAGTGTGGCCACCATACCGGCACACAACACATACGTGCCAAAGAACTTAAACTGGTTGTCTCCCGAAATCGTCGACGTAATCATTTCCACCACACACTTTGCCAGCAACACCGATAGTCCTCCAACTGTTCCGGAGATTGCTGCCCAGTACAAAGGCAACTTGGGGTCGATAACCAGTGTGTGCTTTTCAATTTCACTCTCGTCATACTTGCCGATCTTCAAGCTGGATAGTTCAATTTCATCCAAATGGTCATCTTCTTCGCCAGGTAAGCCGTGTCCTAACGGGGACAATGCCAACCGGTCTCCAAAGATAGGGAAGGAAACGGAGACATTAATGCCTTGCCGTTACGCGATTCATCTAACGCTGGAGACTCCTCCGACGTCTTCCCCTTGGTTCTTGGCCGCCAACTCGCGTTTCTTTTCTTGTAGATCGTCCACACGAGCGTCCTCCTTGTCGTTACTGGCCACACGCAGTGCTGGGGCCTTGGAGCGACGCGCGCGCATGTATAAGGTCATGCAAAACGCTGTCGTGAGGAGCGCGTACAGGATAAACGGCGCCGCCTGCATGAACTGATAAATTTGGTCCATCTGATAATGTCCCGCGTCCTCTTCACTGGCAGCCGCCAACACCACCACGCCGACGGTTACAAGCGCTACTCCAATAATGTCCGTTAGGTACAAAGCCTGTTTAAGCCAAAAGTGCGACATGAGGCAATTGCCTAAAATCGTCGAACCGCCACCGAGTGAAGCCACAAGAGTCTGTGGCGCAAATGCCAAAGCGGCAAAGTCTCCAACTGAAGCAAGGACCACACAGGTCATACCGACCCACCAGATTGGACGCTTGGTAGGGACGCTGCACAGTACGGAGAGCCTCCTTGTCGTGCGAGTATTTCTGCAGGTTGACGCCAAAGATGGAGAGAACAGCACCCACCACGGCGATGGACCCTCCCAGGAAGTCACTCTTCATCTTAAAGGGTCTACTGGTTAGACACTGGTTAGATAGACACTGGTTAGGTACTCTTTAAAGAGTTTAGACACTGTTTGGGTCGCTTTCCTTTCTTCCACCTCCGCAGCTTTTTCTCGACTAGAAACGAGAGTGGAGCAGGCGCGCGGAAAAACGACGCTGACTCGAAGCCAGCCCGGGACCGAATTGTGTACTCGTGCCACCGAGAGGAGAGGGCGGAAAACCGATCAGAAAAGTACAGTGGAGATGGATGTAAACACTTAACGTTTGTAAGAAAGGATTGTAAAAATGACGATTAAGTTGTAAACTTACAAGACAAGTGGCGTTTGTAGAAACGGTCCGAAATGTCCTAAATAAGCAACTTATAGACTTTTCAGCCAATAGAAATGGTTTATATCCCTCATTTGACAATGAGATCCACCTGCACCCTATCCCGCTCCACTTGCATCAGAATCTATCCAGGTCCGTCAAATGTTGGAGCTTATTCCTGAGGCGGTATTTAGATTGATATCACAAGAGCACTTGCACGGCGCAGCGTTAGGTAGCACTTCTCGCTTGCTTCTTGTCGTAAGCGCGAAGAGTGTATGCATACCAGTATATGTACTACTCGTAGATAGTTCTCATTGTTGCAGAGTCAATAGTTGGAATGCAATGTGGAGAAGCTCCTAGCGAGTTTTGAGAGGGCCATCTTTTGACAATTGGCGTTGAACAAGTCGGCGGCGCCGACCGAGCCAAAAAGCACGTTGTCGAGACGTGATTTACGTTTGGCGAAGATGGGTTGGCGTTGATGGATTGGCCCGTCCATTCGCCTCCACAACCAAGCAACGAGTTGCTGTCATGTGGCGCTACTTGGGCATTTGCTGGAGACTTTTCATCATTTTCGCGTCGAGTAAGTTGGTGTTATCTATCGTGTGTTTGCCATCACTTGGTGCTAGTTGTCGCTAAACAACATATCACGCCAGTTGAAGAAGCGCTCACGCCAGACGTGCGCGATTTTTTCACGGAATCGGATTCAGATACCAGCTGCACCATAATCGACATTGTGGCAGTAGTCAATACTATTTTCCTCCAATCAATGTGCAACACCTCACAACCACTCACGATTGGTCGAAATGTATTTGATACGATCAATAGATACTCTACATGGCGACCACGACGCTGTCCGCGCTGTTGAGGGCGCTACGGCAGGCCACGACGGCCTCCACCGCCTCCAGCACCATGGATCCTGTTGCTGACCGTCTTATCTCTACGTCCTCATTGGCAGAATCGCAACAACTCGTGTTTGGTACGTGAAATTCTCATTTAACCCCACACTTCCCTTTCCTCAATAGTGTATCTTCGACAACTCACTATCGTATCAGCTCTGCAGCAATGTGCAGCGCGTCTCTCCCCTTCTCTATCTGCTGATTGCGTCTACACTCGTCTACAACAAGCCGCAGCCATCTGCGTTGAGTCTCCCAGCAAGGCAGAGTTCCTAGGCTTCGCGTTACTGGAACAGAGCTTCCAGCTGTCAAAAACTGGTTTTAACACTTCAGATATTGACAGGCAACTATTGACAGTGTACACTGCCAATTGCGGCGTGTTACCAGGCTTCATTGCTGCTCTTACCAGTCCTCATGGACCATTAATGAGCGCTACAGCTGACGTCCAACATGCTGAAAAAGCGCTGATACTGCTGGCTCCAGTACTTAAAACTATCCTTTTGACAAGACAGAAGACGGGGCTAAAGGCTCAGTGCTGGATGCTCTAAGTCGCATCGCCTGGCACTTTGACGGAGATACAGAGCGCCAAAACGTGCGGACTGCTGTTGTGACGCTCTTGGTGCAGGCGTTGGAGCTCGTTCCACACTCACAACTGTCGAAAATAGCGATGTACTCGGTGCATGTGACGCTAGTCGTTGATCTGCTGAGTTCTATTGATGCACACAGGAAGAGCATGTGACGTTGGCTGCGAGAACGGCTCGATTTGTATTGGAAGCAACGCAGATTTTACTGATAAAAGACGTGGGTGTTGTGGCGCTGTTGCAATCGTTGGAGCAGCTAGCGGGTGTTGTACCTGAAGCACTGTGGGAGTCAATGTTCTTGACGTCATGCGCGTACTTCCTTGCTGACAGGTGCACAACTCCCTTGGAGCAGCAAATGATGTTAAGGGTGTTGACGCACACGCTGGAGTTTGGTCGCGATGACACTGCTGCCATGAAGGAGGGTCGTCATGTTTACGTGGAGATACTTGTGCTGCCCCTTGCCTATTTAATATCGGAGCACGGCAGCATTGTGTCTGAACTGCTCAAGATCGTGACGAAGATCAAGTCCATGAGCAAATTCCACCCGCAACTTCAATATCTGGACAATACGCCACCCACTGAAACATTCATCCATGCGCGCTCAATCATTCGGCTGGTTAGCCAGGAGGAAAACTGCCAGGGTTGGTTGGATTCGCTGTTTTTACCCAAGGAATTGAAGACTTCTGACTCGACCGAAGGAAAATGACAGGCAAGTGGTTAGCGCTCATCCTGGTGGCATTGCTGTCAGAAGAGCGGTCTTCTTTCCGTGATTGTGCTGCCAGATGCCTGGAACGGCAAATAAAAAGTATGCCGAAGGTGTGGAGCACGGAGTCTACAAAAACTCTGGTTGCCAGCCTGGTCTTTCTCATTTCTCAACACCCGGTTGACGATGTCAAGGCAACCACAGCTCGGCGATTTGCCGCGTGGATGGCGTCGTGCTTGTATTCGTTGGCAGCACTGGCAGCAACGACAACGGACACCATGCGGATTGTACTCCGCCTCATCGATAGTATGAACGGCACCACGAAGATGCGTTGCATGGCACTCAAGCTCATGTACGAGGTGTGGCGAAACGAATCGCGGGTGTTCCCCGGTTGGAGTCGATGTTATTAGAGCCCACAGCAGTTGACCAAGATGTGGAGCTCCATGTTGTAAAGATGGCTACGATCAAGGCTCTATGTGAAAAAGACCCAGAATTGGGCGTACAATTCATTTCATCCATTCAAGGGTTCCTTGAAGATGAACTGGAGACAGTCGTTGCTATGGCCATGGATGCAATCGCCGCATTGTGTGCTGGGGACTGTTTGGACTTCTACGTTGCATTCAAGATCATCGCTCAGAAGATGCGTAAGAGTAAGATAACGTGTGCCAACTCGCCACTTTTTCTGGAACGTCTCTGTTGTTTCTACGCACTTGGTGGCGCTGAAAGCACGGCAAATGAGAAACTTGCATCAAAGTTGCTCGATCAGACCTGGGAACTTGCAGACAACGATGTTGCAAGTGTGCGGAAGTCAGCATACTTTGTGATGGGCAAATTTCCGCTCGATATGTTGGGTCTATGTATGCCGGCGAATGGCCAAGACAGCGACGATGATGATCAATTGACAGAGGGAGAAGTCGAAGAGCAGTTTGATGATATGCTACAACGACTGCGGAGCGAGCAAGATGCCGACGTCCGCGTTGAAATCGAAAAGCTGGCAGCGCGTGTTCTCGACAGTGAAAGTACAAAGTTTACTGCAGGTGTTGGCCGTGGACAGCGGATGGCTTCCGCTGCATCATCAGGATCGGTTGCAGTTGTATCAGCTGCAGCCACGAAGGAAATGAGGGAACTGCTTCCTACAAGAGCCGAGGTGTTAGCCTTATACCCTCCAGCTTCGCTAACATCTACCGACTGGAGTGGCTTTTTGTTGGCTTACCGTTCCAATGCTGTGATTGATGTCTCAAATGTCAAGCGAAAAGACAAACTTGTGCGTCTCGCCACACAAAATGTGGACGAACTCATGGTCACAGTTACAACTGTGCTTAAGCACATGAAACTTCCGTGGGCAATGGCTGGTCCGTCGCTAGACATTGACTCGACGTGCCATGTGTTCCTAAGTGTCCAAGCGTCAATGGAAGGATGGAAGGGGTTCATGGCAACCTACGTAGCCTCCCTTGAAGAATTGGCAGAGTTGAAGACACCTGTTGGCGTCGATGACGCTGATGTCGCCTTCCGCGTGTTTTCAGAGGGCGTGGGAGTTTGACTACTTTGTTGCTGCATGATAATCCCAACAAGCTTGGAGGTGCACTGGCGGCTGGGGCACTGGTAGGTCAGCTATGCGAGTCGAGACATTGGCAAAATCCGCAATTGCGACTGAAGTACGAAGAAACGGTCGAAGAACTGTCGCGTCGCCTTGCTTTATCAATTGAGGAGGCTCGCGTGTTTTCTACAGAGCAGCGCGATTCTCACTTGTCATCTATCGGTGCGTTAATCGCACTTCAATTATCTTTAGGTCGACGAAAGATTTACCCAAGTGAAGGTTGCAGCAACTTCGCCAGCCGGTTGCAGAAAATTGAGCAGATGCTTGTACCGCTCTCGCAAAAAGCCCTGATGAAATGTTGCGCGCCTGTGCTCTGTTGGGGTTGGCCCATATTGGCAGCCTGTACTTGTCTGGCGACGGGCTGGAAACGTTTGAAGTAACCCAATGGAGACAGCAGCGAGTAAAGCCCATTGTTGATCTAATTTTCAAGTCGTTCCTACACGTCGATCATGACCAACAGCAAACGCTTGCGTCATCCGTCGGGGACGTAGTATTCCCACTGAATAAGCTGGCCGATGCGAACGCATCCGTCGAAAGAGTTGCGGCGGAATTTAATCGTCCAGAGGCATCCAGTGATCTTTTTATTACGGTGGGCGTCGTTGATGGGGTTAGCGCGCTTGTCTACTGGATTCTCGTGCATCAAGCGCTTGGACTGGCTCGCAAATGTTCAAGTGGCTCTTTCAATTATCTGGGAAGCACAAAACTCCGCCAACATTGTGGCGATCGCGCTTGGATCAGTTTTAATGCAGTCTGTGCACTTCAACTTGTTGCCTTCATCAATTCTAGAAGAATTTGTTACCAAGTGTATCGAGCGTGCGGCTGCCGTCCCTGATGCCAACGACCTCAATGTTGGGTTCCTGGTGGTAGCATCAACGAATGTGTTGTGCTGCTTGGAGGAGTTCGGAGGCTTCCCACTACGGTTCAAAACCAAACAAACCTGCTCGTTCAAAAGATCCAGGAAACACTTGATGACGGTAGTGTTTGTTCTCCTGCTATGCGCGCACTAATGCTATCTGAGTCGCAAATTTCTTCTTTTTGTCATTTGGGATCTCGGAGTCGTCTATCCTGGCGTCGACATCAAACAAGGAAGGTGGCCTGGAGCTCACACTTGAAGCGGGTACTATCGCAACGCTTGTGAAAATTGCTCGAACAGAGTGTGCAAGCGACGGATTCACCGTGGATTTCGAATGCGGTGCTTGGTGCCGTTGCTAGGTCGGTGGGTACCTTGTACGTTTCCCAGAAGAAGAAATCATTTGACGTTGAAATCAGCTCTTTTCCTCGGAAGAGTTTGTTGTTCAAAACACTCGAATGGCTTCGTCAGGCGCGTTCGTCGAGTGGCAGTACTGTCGATGCCGCCAAACTAGCGCGCACCGCAACGGCGTCTTTGCTGGCTTGTTTGACTGCGACGGGGACAGTACTGCCACTGATGGATTATGCCTCACTCATACATCGTGTCATGGTGCGATTTTGCTCGGTTGAGGTCAGTGTTGAGTGTATTAAGTTCGCTGTCACGCAAGGGAGCTGTGACGATCTTTTCGCTAGCAAACTATTGACTAGCGAATGGTTTGGGAACGCGAGCACAGCTGTTCAGGTCGAGATGATCTCTGGCCTTTCGTTGGCAGCTACACGGCTTCCAACTGATACCCTGCAAGCGCTTTTGGTCACTATGTTTGGTGTACTCAAGCGCATTTGGCGCCGTGATGTGTCAAGCAGAACTAGTGTGCTGCTCTTCGATAGCTGGACAAACATGTTGCACGATGTATTGGTTCCGACACCGACTCGACAAATTCCCGAGAGCTCGTTGAGAATGGTCAACCAGCTTCTTCTCGATAACTTTGTCCCGGAACTTCCGTTCGGGCTTGATGCCTCGGTTTTTGTGAAACAATTTGCCGCGCGTGTTTTGTCGAAGGTGACCTATAGTGACCGTGATGCCGCGGAAACCTTCCTGACGCCGACAACTTTGCCCTCGTCGGAATCTTCCCTGTGGAGTTGGTGGAGAAATGGCATTTTTGTGGTCGAGCTGGCGCGTCTCAATGTGCTAGCCATCACAAAACGCGAGGCGTCACTATTTATCCAATGGATCTTGCGCCATGATTTCGACGAGTGGATAGAGGCCAAACATGTCGTTGCCTACTTACAACCACTGATTGCTCAAATTGGGGTCCTTGTTGCACAGCATACGCGACCTGCAGAAAACGTATCTTCACTTCTGGATGTCATCGACGTATTTAGCCGGTCCATTGGCGCCCTTGCTCCCTCGGATATCTTCAAATGCCGTGTCTTATTTGACATAATGGCGTGTATCTTGACGTGGAATTTGAGTTTGAGTCACGAGCAATATTTGATCAAGATTGCACGTTCGGAAACTGCAGAATTGGATGGCGCTAGCGGCGGACGTCCTGTTTATGAGTTGCTTCCCTTCGGGTTAGTCGATTCTGCGCACAACGCAAGAAGTGTGTCAGCTCTGGGCGAAAGCATGTGGGCTCTGTTGGAGCAAATAACGCGCGAAAATATGTCGGCGACAGGCGCAAGTGAATTGGTAGCATACATCAATACCCTTCTGGTATGTAGTCGACAGATGTACATAGCGGCCGATAGTTGGCATATGCCGACCTCGATGCAAACCACAGTCCGAGAATTTTGGAGTCTTGGCGCTACACAGTGAATGAGGAGCATAGCTTGCGGATTACATTCACACTGAAGAGTAAGCAGTATCCATGTACCTCAGACAAAATGAGTTGAAAGATGAAAGTAGTATAGTCCGGCACATTACACCGGAAATGATGGAGAGATACGAACTTATGGCAGACGTGTTGGAACCACCCACCAGCACCTAGCAGCATCTAGGGTTGCATCTTGTAGCACCATGCAGCATACATACACACTTCAAATGATCGTCTTGCATCTGTTGGTCATAGCACAAAGACTTTGAGTGACCATGGCTACTTGTGTACGGTCTCAGTTGGTGCGTGACGCAGGTTACGCCATGTTTCGTGGCGGCGCTCGTGGCTGGGGTTGTTGCCACCGCTCTCTGTCTGGCCGAGATGAACGCCCCAGAGGCTGCTGCCATGGCGTATGACATCGCTCAACTTCGTGAACACTGATCATATCAACTACCCGGGGTTGTAACGGGGTTCTACCCCGAGTGCTACCGACCTTAACCGTTGATGAAAAGGCAATGCAAACAAGCCGGTATGAGGTGTGCATTTGTACTATAGGAGCTTTATATTTCCCCTCGTCCATAACTTACGGGAAGGAAAACGTCTACACGGCGTAATGTGCCGGACTACTACTGATGAACACAAACACGGGTTGTAGTTCGTTTGGGTGCCATGACAAAATATTCGGCTACGGTATTCCATATCCTGCTCTATTAACGATGGAAAAGGCGAGAGATCAAGCCAGGTCCGCTTGGATTCGTCGGGGTTGTAGGGACCGGCTCACTTACGTCCTGCTGACTCGCGAACGCGTTGAAAATCTGCTCCAGTGTGGTCTGGGAAACACTGTACTCGCGAATGGACAAACTGGCTTTGGCATTCTCCACTAGATCAAAGACAGCCGACAGGCGCTGGTTTGTGCTGTGTTGTTGGCCGAGGATCTTGAACCAGCACGAGTCGTGACGTCGCTCGAGCAGTTCAACCGATCCGAAGCTTTTCTTCAGAAAATCTGCCACCTTCTCGAACTGCGTCTCGGTGATCCACCACGCCGCAAAGCTGTTGGCCAAGACGTACCCGTCGCGCTTGGCAAGGTTGGCGATTGTGTGTCCTGTCGGGTGTGTGTTGACGATCTTGTCCGCCCATGATGCGTTACCTAACTGCTGACACTTCTCCGCGAGCTCATCTTCTGCGATGCGGGCATCAGGTGCGTCAAAATAGCGAGAGATGAATGCATTCACATCGGCTGCGGGTGGCGCCTGCAGCTTGGCGTCAAACATGAGGCCGTCGCCGAAGCGGCTCTTCAAGTGTTGTACGCTACCAAGACACTTGAGTCCACCACCGACCATGATGCCAACGCGTGTGCACAGTGCCTCACACTCCTCCATGCTGTGCGTCGTCAGCACTACTGTCGACTCCTTGTTGTACGTCGAGATCTCTGAGATGACATCCCACATAAACCGCCTCGAGACCGGGTCCATGCCCGTGGATGGCTCATCGAGGAACAAAATCTTGGGTGACCCAATCATTGCGATAGCCACGGACAATTTGCGCTTATTTCCTCCGCTCAAGCTGCCTGCGAGCTTGTCTTCGAATGCCGTGAGGTTCAACTGTTCTATTTTCTCGCGCACTACGTCGTTCAAATCTGCATTTGAGACGCCTTTGATTTTGGCAAACAACTCCAAGTGTTCGCGAACCGTGAGTAAATCGATGAGCGCATCAAACTGAGGGCAGTAGCCGATCTGGCGTCGAACTTCCACCTGCTGCGTTAGGATGTCGAAGCCACTCAACGTAGCGCTCCCTGACGTAGGAACAATGTCACCCGTCAGCATCTTCAACGTCGTTGTCTTGCCAGCCCCGTTGATACCGAGGAAACCAAAACACTCGCCCTGTCTGAGACCGAAGGATAAATCCTTCACCGCCACCTTCCCTCCTTTCGGGTAGACCTTGCGGAGGTTCTGCAGCTTAATCATGTCGTTGTCGGCTCCGCCTGTCGCCACACGGTCTACTTCCGCTCCCACGTCTTCGTCGATCTCTTCGTACTCCACCGGGACGTCCGGGTCCTTGGACAGGGCGGACTTGAACTTGGGATATGTTAACGCATAGTCGATGCCCACCGCAATGATAAAGTAAAGTACTGCGTCAATGAGGAGATAGATGATCTCGTATCCAGTGTTTTCCAGAGCAAACGGGTCCCTCGAGGGTTCGTCGTCAACCTCGGCCCCGCCAGTTTGAGTTATCTCCACGATTGTGAGATTGAGCAAGCCTCGTCCAAGGCAGAACAGCGGTGACAGACGCCAAATGAACTGCAGTGCCTTATCAGCACTCTCCGTGCTGTCGATTACTTGCATCACGAAAGAGACGATCATGAGAGCGAGACCCAGCACGAAGTTTATCAGGATCATGTATGTCTGAGATGAAGCTGGGTCGGTGAACACGTAGGACCAGCAGTACGCGTGAGGGCAAATGGCCAGTCCGAACGCCAGCGTTAGCACGATCACAGCGATAAAGGTGGAGCTGCCGCATGTAACGCACGCGCTAGACCCGGTGAGAACGCTGAGGTCGTAGGCCTGGATCAAGGCCAGTGCGATCACACCAGGGATTAAGAAAACTGCAAAGTCCCAGATGTAATTCGCAGCCCAAAAGCTTTAATCCCAGCGCCAGACACAAGTTGCTGGTGCTTCGAGTTGTGATCGGGAGATCTCTCGGACGAGCATGACCACAATGGAAGCCGGATAATAGGCAAACGCGATCACGATAAACAGCACTGCTGAGAATGAGACATACGCAGAGAAAAGTGCGGTGTTTTCAGCTGTCAGTGGTAAGGGATGATTGTTCACTGTCAAGCTCAGTCCCGACGCCCCAATAGTCGAGTCGTGCTCCGTGGCCATCAGTCGGTAAAGCGACTGGTCCATCAGCGCCTTGAAAACGATCGATCCATGCGTCAGCGTCGTATTGATCAGCACATTATACCCGAACACGTTACTATCCACGTCCGCGTGTAATAGATACCCGCCAAATTGGTCCGATATGCCGTCCGAGAAGGCCCGGCTGTGAATCTTCTCGCTCAGCTTTAGTTCATAGCCCGTTGCGTCCGTTGCATTGATGGTTGGGTTGTCGTAGACGACGTCAAAGACGGTGGGTGAGTCACTCGAATAAGGCGGGTTACCAATGTCGTTCTGACTGAGCGTCACGATGGATGCACCTGAGAAGTAATCGCTATCCAACGCCGTTTCACACCATGCACCTGAGCTTTGCTCGCAAAGGCTGGCAGTAGCACTTCGCCCAGTCCAGACAGCTTAAGTGCCATAAACGGATCGTTTTTGGTTATGCCTGCGCCCTTCAATATGGACAAGCCGAAGATCAGCCACACCACCGGAAGGAGCAGCCCCACCATGAACAACTTTTTGTCTCTCTTCGCCATGCGGAACCGCTTCTGGATCATGGCCACCAGCTGGGTAGAAAATACGGATTGCAAGCCCCGCGTTGGAAGGGAGCTTCCTTGTCGCTGCAACCCGTAGTAGTATCCATCTGCAGGCTTATCGCTGATGATAGGGATACTGTCCTGAGTGTTCACGGCGTGCTGCTTGACTCTGTTTTGCAGGGTGTGCTGCTGGTCTTCGTCTGACGCCTCTGCCACCTTAATGAACACCTCTTCCATCGTGGTCACCGAGATGCCATACGACAGCACTGCCAATTTCTCCATATTTTCATCAATCTTGTGGAACATCGCTGGGAATTGAGAGGAGCTATCGAGAGGCAGTTGGAATGAGATTTCCGTGCCCACGTTGCTTAGCACAGAACTCGACGGGATGTATCCAGTAACGAAGTCAATTACCCTCGAGTCGTCGCAGCCTTCTTCTTTCACGATAGTGAAGTTGTAGCCCACACCGAAGCAGTTCTTTAGGAACAGTGCCGACCCGCAGCATCGAAGTTCGCCCTCAGCCATGATTGCAATGCGGTCACCTAGAATGTCCGCTTCGTCCATGAAGTGCGTCGTTAGCACCATCACGCGGTTCTGTCGGTTCGCCATGAGGATCTCCCACGTGCTTCGTCGAGAGTACGGGTCCATTCCTGATGTCGGTTCGTCTAGAAAATGAGTGAGCTGTCTCCCAGTAAGGAGATAGCGACGGACAGTTTACGCTTCATGCCGCCCGAGAGAGCGCTTGTGATTGTCTCCCGCTTATCCACTAGGCCGACTTCGCGAATCTTAGCAGTAACCTCAGCTGCAAGCTCTTTGCCCGTGAAACCCTTAATTCGAGCGTAAAATTCCAGGTGATCCTGGACAGACAACTCGGGTAGAGAACATCGTGCTGGAAGCAGATGCCAAGTGATTCGCGGATTTCGTCCATGTCATCGCGGAGCGACAGACCATGGAACCTGGCGTCACCTGCTGTTGGAGGAATCACGCCTGTGAGCATGGAGATCAAGGTCGTCTTACCAGCACCGTTGTGTCCCAGTAAGCACGTGATCTGACCAGTGTACATGTTCATGTGGAGTCCCTTGACCGCCACCTTTTCGCCGCCAGGTACTGGGAACACCTTCCGAAGGCCTTGTACAGCAAGTGCGTCCCCCGACCGCTCTTGGTCCAGTAAATCGGCGCTCACTTGCTCGATGTTGGGATTCACCTCCACCTCCACAGCGGACCCTACACTGTCTCCGTTCAAGGATATTGTTTCTGTCCCAAACTTCCTAGACTTCCTCCAGTACGATGGACGAAGCGGGAAATACCACTTCTCTGGCGTGCCGTACTCTTTCGGGATGACCTTCTCGAAGTACAGCCCAAGCAATGTATATAACACAGCATCCAGCAAAAAGTACCAGAGTGCCGTGGAGAAACGGAAGTTGTTGATGGGGTTCGAAGCGCTCGAGAACGAAATACCCACACCCGACGTTTCTGACGAAGCAAGTGAGTTGACGCCAAAGACGAGACCTGCTGGGGCTAGGATGCATGCAGCGTTCTTGGATGACTCCGATGACGTGTCGCTGAATGCCCCTGTTACGCCGTACATAATGAAGAACGCGATGAATCCGACGTAGACACCTGTGCGCGAGCGCGAGAACATGGAGCTGACCATGAACGCGAAGCCCAGGACGCTGAGGCTGAAGAGGAAGAAGAAGAGGAACAACAGCAGAGCGTTCGTATTCGGGAACAGCTCAGCCACGGCCGCCAAGGTCTGTAGCACGCAGCTGACGAACAGGATCACGATGTACGTGATAAACCACGAGATGACGATGCTGGACTCCTTCACTCCCAAAATCTTCATCAGTTCGCGCGACCGCGTCTCCTCTCGGACATCAATCCGACAAGGATTTTGGACAGCGGATGCAGGTACGTGAGGATGAAGAAGATCGGGAATGCGTCCGTCACGGAGTCGTAGAAGGAAGACGATTTGAACGAGCTGACAGGGAACGGTGTGGTAAGCGATCCCAAGTACGGCTGCGGAGCCTGACGCAACGGTACCAACAGTGTTTCGCGCGTGGCATCGTTGAGCTGCAGATCTGAGGCAGTAGAGCTGAGTGGGGACGATTCCCCCAGTAGTTTATCAAACAGGACATCAGTGTACTTGGTGGCGGGGTCATTCACCACAGTCTCCAGAAGACGTAGATCCAGGTCGCTCGTGGATACTGCAGTGGACTCATTGATCTGACATGCGCCTGTAGTGGTCTTTGAGCTGGCATCCCAATCAGGTAAGCAGTTGACGAACCTTGTCACGAGCGTCTGCAGCGTCATGAAGCCATTCGTGGTGTATTGTTGGTAGTCGGTCCTTTCCAGTTTGCGTTCGATGGAGTCCCAGTGTGACACTCCGTCTGTAGTCTGAGGGATGTAGCGATTGTCTTCATCGTCCCCCACGTACGTTGAGTTTAGGCGTAGAGTGTACTCAATCGATGAAGACTGACCAATGGCACTGTTCTCCGTGGGGTACTGCGTGAACACAATAGCACCGAAGATGCGAGGCTGCTCTGCCGTCTGGGCGTAGTCTGTGGACTTGACGTAACTCTCTAGATCGTCCTCAGTGTCAAAGAAGACTGTGCTGTCTTCAAATGATGGGATGACAAGTTGCGTCCCGTTGGACGAGTCATTGACGACCACCGTCGGGTACCAAAGCTTCATGGTCTCGTAAAAGTAGTTCCTGGTGAAAGGATCATCTGGAGCAATGGCGAATTTGTAGGGTGACACGCGACCCTCGCACTCTGAAGGCAGTGTATATGGTGACGACGTGTTGAGACTGATGCGGCCGCCGAGACTCACTTCTTGCTCGCAGATGGAGCGGTTCTCTGACGTGAAAGTCTTCATGAGTCGTCCGAAGTCGAAGGACTTGTAGGCCATGTGCAGCATGAGACCGGAGAGAGTGGTCTCTGGGGTCGCGAATAAGGGCGTGGTGTCGGGTCCGACTAAGGACCACCCTCAGGGTTGAAGAGATTGTAGGATGTCGTGTCCATTGTAAAGCCAGTAGGCACAGTCTTGTCGGAGCTCGTGGTGCGTACGAGGTCTAGGATGATGATGAAGAGCACTGGAGTCAGCACTTCGAACAGGAGCGCCACTGGATGTTTGCGTTTGAGCAGCCAGTTCTTGCGTAGCAACACGGGCACGAAACGCAGGTTAGAGCGCTTCTTGGTCGATGGCTCGGCCTCATTGACCAAATGCTGGTCCATAACGAGCGGAGAGGAGTGAACTTCTTTGTGGGCTTTTAGTCTATGGTCTTTGGTTGGGCGCAAATTGGATAATGGGCATACGACTTCAGGAGTCGAAACGTGCGGCACTGTACCCAGTGTACCACAGGTCAGTTCAGTCACTTCGACATGCATTCTTTGCGACAGATTCCAAGTCAGTTGGGAACAAATTGATGCCGCTGGATATTGTCTTTAACTAGACGAAGATCACCTGAGTTTGACATCGTAGCAATGCAATTGCAATAGTCGGAGGGAAGCCTTTGTCTGCCTTGCCTAGGCAATCCAAAATACCATACTCACTTCATGTTGATGGCACAGAGTAATCGTTGAAGCTTACGCTTACCACGCAAAAATCCGGGGCGTGAGACGAGTGCTTTCTAGATGTAGTGTCATACTACGATTGTGGATACTAGTGTCATACATTCTTTGAGACTTGGACAAGAAGCGATACCGATACGTTGAAGGGCGCTGGATACCGCAGACAGCCGTTACTTCCTGATGCCGCAACTGATTGCATGGGGTCATGCGGGGTAATCATCTCAAGGTACCACCTACTGAGTCACACTAAAATTAAGATTGAAATACTACAAGGAAGTAGTCCATATGCCGTTGGTGTGTCAGCAAGCTTGGCAGAGCCACGAAACGTAGAATGTAGCCATCGCTTTTAAATGGCTACATTTTATAGATGGCTAAATCTTCTTACAGTACCGTGAAATTGATACATTTCATTTTCAACCAATCATCATCTTCCAATTATTCCTAGATATCTGATTGGCTACAGTACGATCCCTGTGCTACAAATAATTACAATCATGCGCTCGTGTACCACATTGAGGATCTGCCGCGTAGCCGCCCGAGTCCGTCGCCCCAACCAAGCTCTACGTTGCCATGTTCCCGTCCATGGGTGGCATGAACCCTTCCTACCCTCCCCAGGGACCTCCTGGTGGCATGCCTCCTCCCCCTGAGCCAACACCGGAGCCCCTCGTGGCCCTGCAGGTGGCAGCAACCCCAACTACTTCACAGACAAGAAGAAGGGTGAAGTTAATGAGCTTAAAAATGTAAGAGGAGTCTTATAAAGAGGGATATGCTGCTTCAATCATAGTCTCTTGAAGAAAGGTATGACTAATCTATACATGTTATATCTCTTATCTGTAGCTGCTGCGTGAAGTTACTGTGGAGAAGGATGTGAAGCGCAAACGTGAGATCATTAAGAAGGTCATTGCATATATGACACTGGGCATTGATGTCTCCAGACTCTTCAGTGAGATGGTGCTTTGCGTGGACACCAAGGACCTCATCTCCAAGAAGATGGTGTATCTCTACCTGACCAACTACGCCCAGAAGAACTCAGAGCTGGCCATTATGTGCATCAACACATTGCTGAATGATTGCCGCAATGAGGACCCCATGGTGCGTGGTTTGGCATTGCGTTCGCTGTGCTCGCTGCGTCTGGACTCCATTCTCGAGTACATCCACGATCCATTGCAACAGTCCCTGACAGATACGAGCGCCTATGTACGCAAGACCGGCGTTATTGGCATCCTCAAGGTGTACTCCCTGAACCCAGAGATCATCAAGGAGAGTGATATGATTGATACGCTGTACAACATGATCCGTGACCGAGACCCACAAGTGGTCTCCAACTGTCTGGTGGCATTGAATGAGATCATGTCGGATGAAGGAGGAATCGCCATCAACCAGCCGATTGTGTTGCACCTGCTGAGCCGCATTTCGGATTTCAATGAGTGGGGACAATGCAACATCTTGCAGATTGTGGCCAAGTACAAGCCGACGGGTCCAGATGAGGTTTTCACGATCATGAACACCCTGGAGCAGTGTCTGCGTGTGTCCAACAGTGCTGTCGTGCTGGCGACGGCCAAATGCTTCTTTAACCTAACGCAGGCCCGGGGATGGAGCAGATCCAGGACCAGGTATTCGAACGTATGCGCCAGCCGCTGCTCACGCTGATGGCCGGTGGTAGTCATGAAATCAACTTCTGCGTGCTACATCACATTCTGCTGCTTGTGGGTAAGAAGCCACACGTGTTTAGTCGCGACTACCGTCAGTTCTACAACCGTTACAATGAACCCACCCACGTCAAGTACGTGAAGATTGATGTTATGGCGCTCGTTGCTGATGGCAGCAACGTTGCCGACATTGTGACGGAGCTCAGCGAGTACGTGACAGACGTGGACCAGGAGCTTGCGCGCCGTGCCATCCGCGCCATTGCTGACATCGCTGTGAGCAGCAATCTTTCAGTGAATACCGTTCCTCCTCAGTACCAAGGCGGCAGCAATGTACCAGAAGCTTACGGCCAGCAGGCGGCCGAGCAGCTCGTGGAGCAGATGCAGGACCACATCATGGATACGATGGTGGACTTCTTGGAACTCGACCTGGAATATGTACGGGATGAGAGTCTTGTTGTGATGAAAGACTTGCTCCGCAAGTACCCGGAGAAGCGTCACGACGTACTGCCTGTACTGCCTCGCATCATTGGTGAGGTGGAACAGGCCGGAGCCAAGGCTGCTGTTGTGTGGATGTTAGGCGAGTTTGGTCAGGACTTGCGTCGTGCACCGTATGTGCTGGAGAAACTCATTGAAGACTTCAGTGACGAGACTGCGCCATCTGTACTTCTGGAATTGCTTACTGCGACGATGAAGTTGTTCTTCAAGCGTCCTCCCGAGATGCAGAGCATGCTAGGTCGACTATTGCAGTCCGCCATCAACGACTCGAACCACCAGGATGTGCGTGATCGCGCACTGCTGTACTACCGTCTGCTGGAGCATCAGTCTACGGAGCAAGCGGCTGCGATTGTTGCTCAGTTCCGCACGGAGGAGACGATTAGCGTGTTCGCCGAATCCATTGAGACAGATCTGAAGGACAAGCTTTCCAGGAGTTCAATTCTCTTGCCGTGGTCTACAACAAACCCAGCGAGCTTTTCGTGTCAGCATCGCACATGGCGGGCACAGTCGCGCCTCTCATCGATGGTGAAGCAGATGAAGAGGAGGAGGACGATGGCGAAGGCGACTACGACCACAGTGCTCCGCAACAACCGCAACAGCAGCAACTGAACACTGCACCACCTCCACAGCCTGCCGCCCCAGTATGGATTTGCTGGATATGGACTTTGGATCGGCGCCTAGTGGTCCGCCACCTGCCCCTGCTGGTCCGACCCTTACCCTGGTGCCGACACCAGTAATGGATGCTGCTACGTTCCAGGGCCAGTGGGGAAGTCGACCAGTGGTGGCTGAGGCCGTGGTGCAGTTACCGACGTTGCCGCCGCAGAGCGAGTTGGAGGTGGCGTTTGCCTCTCGCGGCATCGTCACCATGGCCTCGGGCGACGTGGGGCCCCAGTACAAGTTCTTCTTCTACGCGCAGGACACACAAGGCCGTTTCTTCTTATCCGAGACGATTGTGGAGAAATCGAATGGTACGCTTCGAGCCACCATCAAGGGCGATAGCGAGGCTGCAGGTGCACAATTCGCCGATCTCATGCGCCACGTGATCTTTGGCTGAGCTAGGTAGGTCAGAGGGAAGGTAGACTGGACAGTTATGTTGTCTCGGCATCTTGTAACGTTGATACACTTTTTTTTACAGCTTGTAATTGTCTTTCAACGTTAAATCTACCGCAAGCTCGTTGTTGTATCAAACCCTTGAATTTATCTAAGTCCAATTCCTGTATCACATGTAACAAATCTTTTATTGTACTGTACGCCGTGATTGGTGGAGCTTCAGTATCTTTTACCACCTCTTTTTGGCGCCAAAACTTGTGGCGCCAAGACGTCTCCCAATGCTGCGTCATTTACTCTCCTCAACTCGCACTTCGCAATTCACTAACCACTCGCAACATCTCATTCGATCTAGAATGTCAACCAAGCGCAATCGCTCCACTCCCATCCTTCGAGTGAAGAAAATCACCCCTGAAGCCATCCTACCATCTCGTGGATCCAGTCTTGCAGCTGGATTTGACCTCTCCAGCGCTTACGACGCCGTCATCCCTGCTGGAGGCAAAGGACTGGTCAAAACAGACTTGGCCATCGCTCTACCAGACGGCTGCTACGCCCGTGTAGCGCCTCGCTCTGGTCTCGCACTCAAGAAGTTCATTGACACTGGCGCAGGCGTCATTGACGCTGACTACCGCGGGAATGTGGGCGTGATTCTATTCAACCACTCGACCGAAGACTTCCCAGTCAAGCGTGGAGACCGAGTGGCTCAATTGATCTTAGAGAAAATCGAGTACCCGGAGATCGAAGAGGTGGCAGAGATCGACGAGACAGCACGTGGTACTGGAGGCTTCGGCTCCACTGGAGTGAACCAACCGACTGTCAAGCGTCTTCACGTGGCCATCCAAAACAAGGAGAACGAAGCTCCGGTAGATGAGTTTGAGACGGTTTTAGAACACTCGAATTGCTGACCAAGCAGGGGGTTGTGGACGAAAAGACCCGTGGTATCATCAAGAAGAGATTATTCACGGCGTCGGAAAGACAGTTCAAGCTGCTGAACAAGGCCTTTGGGGAGTTCCTTGTAGACGAGGATCGTACCAAGGTCTTGGAGTGGATCAACGCCTTTATCTGCTCCAACTGAGCTTTAGAACCGTAAAGTTGGCTGGATGTTAACAACAGCTAACGCACTGCATGTTGGCCCTTGTTATCCATCGTTTGCATTCCGTAAGCTTGAAAATAAATATATTCACTAGACTTTGTCATTCAGCATTCCGTATTGATTCCAAGGATGCCTATAGTCGAGAATTCATGGCAGGGAGCGACTTTAACAGGTCTTCCAGGGACAACCTGTCTTCAGGACGCGTAGCCAGCATGCCTTCCACTAGCCGAACGTACTTCTCGTCCAATTTTTCTTCCCTTAGCTCTTCCACAAGCTCTTCAACTGCAAAAATATTCCACATAGCATCAGTTTAGTACAGATAACCTCCCATCGAAGAAAAGAGTGTAGCTATTGCTTTTTACCTGGACGAGTGGCCACTCGTGGCTCAGGGTTACCCGTAAGCATGGCGACAGTTAGAGCACCGAGAGACCAGATGTCTGCCTTGGCGTCGTAGCTAACAGCTTCTCCCAGGAAGTATCGTCGTACTTCTGGAGCCATGTATGCTAATGTCCCAGCGGCGTGGTGAGTCAGGAGATCGCTCTCCAAGTACGTCGACACGCCAAAGTCCGCGATTTTTGTTGCGCCGTCGCTCTGCAGTCAAAACGAGACATAATTATCAAAATTTGAGACTCAATACCAGCAGATACAGTACAGACAGCAAGAGCTCACCGTCAAGAGTACATTGCCCGGTTTCAAATCTCGGTGCACAATACCGTGACGATGAATTTCCGTCAAACCAAGACACAGTTGGTGGAACATCGAGTCAAAAGCAGAGCCCTTTAATCGACCCTGATAGGAAACAAGCACACACTCGGGGTCAGTACATTGTTGCTGTACCGAGCTATTGTTGTCATAATACCGCACCTTCGCCTCCAGCAACTGCTGCAAGTCACCATTGTCGCAGAATTCCATTTCGATATATGCAAAGTGGCGGTGGCCAATTTCCTCAATGAAGTACTGGATAATTTCCACCACATGCGGGCTGCGCACACGGGATAAAATATTGATCTCGTTCGCAGCTTCCGGAAGCTTATCGCTTTCTTTCAGCACAGTGAGCTTCCCCGTGCGGTTCTCCACTAGCATCACCTCAGCAAAGTTGCCGACACCCAGGGTACGCATAAACTTGAACTTCAGTAGTTTGGACGGTGTTTTTAGACCCTGCACGCGTTTCGCCCACCTGTTTGCACCCTTCTCGATCGTCACCTCAGCTTTGGCAGTTTCCTTCGACAGACCAGCAACTCCGTCAATCAACAGCTCATCTGCTTCGTCCGGCAGCACTTCGACAACAAGCCTTCTCGCATCATCGCTTGCGCTCCGCTTCTTTCGTCGAGAGCTAGTCGATTTTTACTGGTAGGTACGAACCGACCAGCAATAAAAAGATAGTGCCGCCAATACACCACCCTGCTTCCAGGCTCCTGTTAGTGAAGTCGACGATGAGTCCTCGTTATTTTCTTGCTGAACCGCTAGCTCCGACACTGTACGCGCTGAAAACGGCTCCATCCGTAAGATATAGTTGGTGAATACAACAGCTTCGACAGCCACCATGTCGTTACAACGTGCGCACTCTAAGAAGCACGTCCGATTGTGTTCCACATGCTTAATGGTGCGTGATGCCACACATTTGGCACATACTGGATGACCACAACAGAGCTGAACGCGCGGCGACTGGCGGAGTCTAAAACATCGACTGCAGTCATACAGGTTTGATACGTTCGGTGCAATCTCGTACGTCACAGCAGCTGTCGGCATTCCTGGTACTTGGAACACTGTAGGAGGCGGAAATCTGGAAGCACCAGGTATAAACCCCAGCAGTGGCCTAGACGGCAGTCCCCGACTCGGGAACGGCACGTGGTCCAGTGGGTGGCCACCAATTTTCACGGCCGAGTATACCAGCACCTCAGGATTCGGTACTGAATAAGCCAGCGACGCCCGTGCCTGGGCCGACTGACTACTCAGTGATGATGAAGAAGAACTGGATATCGAAGCTCCGAGGGCCCCTACAACGCTCCACACCGCCGTCTTCAAAGGTCCGTGAAATCCTTGCCAGTCCGAGAAAAACGGCCGCTTATGGTCCAGTTGGTGGCCGCCGATCTTCGTTTCTGTGAAGCCTGTCACCTGCTGCGTCTGAGGGTCGTACGAGTGTAAGTTTACGTAGCGGGAGGACGATCGGAACTTGGCTGGGCCGCAGTCCAATGAGGATGTTGGTTTTGACATCAGAAGCGACGCGAACTCCGTCTTAGGAGGTCCCTGCAGCTCCACTTCCGCCAGTTCCAGTTCTACCGGTAGTCCTTCTTCGGTCTCTACGTCTTCTGCGTCGTCTTCTTCGTCTTCCTGCACCACGGAGGCTCCCTTCTCGCGCCGTACAAGTCGTTGCATCTCCTGCTTCCCCAGCTTCCAAACTGCATACAACCCTTGGCGTTTCGTTCGAATAGCGTTGACTGGACAATTTCTAACCCTACCCGCTTTAGATTATTTTACAGGTGGTTTGTAAGCAATTTTGTTTTTAAAAATGATGGTGGTCCATCATGAGAATTTTCTTTGCATGAGAAGGAGGTACCGCAGAATGCAAAACTATTTATTTATCTTTACTTGACAATGCTGTTTATACTGTTATGAGACGATCCGAGGCCTGGTTTGTCTTTGCAGAGTCATTCACGGCGCGTCACTTCGACTTCGACGAGGCCCCGCGCACACGACAGAAGGCCACAATCCCCATGAAATAATACAAGCTGTTCCACCAGTATGCAATGCTGTTCGCGCCGTCTGGACTTCGCTAGCCATCGCACACACGCTGCAGATGGTCTACCGTGCATAGCCTCTAGTTGACCGTGCTGGAGCTGTAGCACGAGGTCTAATTCATAACGAGCGGTCGTGGCTCGATCTTGGGCTCAGATGGCTGGTATTTGCCCATCCTCCGTGGTACAAAATTCATATTACCTAGCAAAAGTTTTGGATTCGTCTTGAAACTGGTCCATGATTGGCTCGATTATATTGTCAAGAGCCAATCAAAATACAATGAAGGTCAAATTGTAAGTTTCTAACGTCTTTTTTCCTGTTTGGAATTAGTGGTTGAAGTGCAGCTCATCTCAGCTCCCTTTCTTTTCCCCAATTTTCTCAGACATTTCCCTCTTCCTGCAACCTTAATTAGACTTGGTTTTTGTATGGTTACTCTTATTCAACAACTAGACCCCGCAGACTGACGCCGCCGCAGAGAGATTTCGGCCACTTCCGAAAACGTGCTGCGAGCGAGCAAGACCATCACTCTTTGCATGGGGCGCACTCTGAAGGCGGGCAAGGCTAGCGCAGGCGCCGCGCAACAGAAGCGCCGCAAGAAGACCGGTCTGGGAGGAGGTGGCAGTAGCCCCGCGCTGTCCGTGGCGTCCTCCGGCGGCAACTCAACCCCGGCCAAGGCAAAGAGTGCGACAAATGCGGTAACAATGTGCTGCTGGAGGGCGTGGCCAAGGCTTGGCCTGTTGGGAAGAAGAGCGTGGTGTCCACTGGCTGCCAGATCTGCGACTTTGTGGCGTTCCGGCGCTCCCAGCGGCCATGTGTGGAGTGTAGTCGGACCGGCTGCGACCACTTCTGCGAATGGTGCGGGAAAGGCTTCCATGCTAAGTGCGCCAAGCTACGTAGTGAGGATGTGGGGAACCCCAACGGTTTCTGTTGTCGCAAATGTGAGGCAGAGCAGAATGAAGGGCATGAGACGGATGAAGAAGAAGCGAAAACACAAGAGAGTGACGAGGAAGACGTTGGATCTCGATGTGGCAGCTGTCGGTTACCATTTGCGTCATCAGGGAAAGAAACAGAGGACGCCAAAGTGCCGATAGGGTTTAAAGTGAACCAGGCGGTGCTGGTAGACAATGAGGACGTGCTGTACAATGCGCTGATCACAGAGGTGGACACTCGCGAGGAGAGGATTAAGATTCACTTTACGCGATGGAGCAAGTCGTTCGACGACTGGTACGCCATGGACGACGAGCATATTAACGAGAGTCTGGCCTGCGATTGCTGCAACCAGTGGTTTCACATTGGCTGTCTGCCACCGATTAAGAGCTCCGGGCGATGGAAAGACTCGACATATGTTTGCCCACGATGTATCGACGACGCGCGCGCTTTCACAATGGGAGTCGATTGGTGCTGAAGGAGAAGGCGGCATATATCTCCACGAGCAAGGCGATCTGTGCCAATGCCAGGGCTGTGAAAAGGTCACGTCGCCGAAAGAGAGCGAGACGGTAACAATTGCGGTGGCCAAGACGAAGAAACCCAGTAAAGCGCCTGTCGTGGTGGACGATGACGACGAAGACATGGAGGAGACGAAAGAGAACGAGGCGAAGGCTAATACGATGTCTGGGAAGAAGAAGCGAAAACTGTCAGAAGCGACTGACGTGATCGTAGAGAAGGAGGTGAACCCGAGCGAAAACTCTGCTGAAAGCAAATCGACTGGTACTCAGAATTCGGGAGTGCCTTCGTCTTCGGATTCTTCATTGGCCGCGCCTTCTGCCCCGACTGCGCCTTCTGCCCCGACCGCCTCGTTGGAAGCGTCTGCAACAGTTAAAGCGGATAACGACCAGATGGACGCTTCAAATTCGAATATACCTTCGAATGGGAATGCATCGACGCCTTCCAATGTATCAGCGTCTGCGAATAATGCCAAACAATCAGCAGTGACGATGCACGCATCGCCTGAGCACACGGTCAAAGCGGCGACAGAGGCGCATAGTTCGCCTTCAAAAGCTGCGGCGTCCAAGATTGGTGCTAGCAACAAACAGTCGAACACCGAAGCCAAGACGGGGAAACAACCACCTACACAGAAAAACACACCAGGAAAGGCAGGCATGGAACCCTCTCATCGACGGAGCGTTTCATCGTCAAATTCGGTTATGTCGATTCTGAACAGTCCATCTCCGAATGAGAAGCCAGCCAAAGGATTAAAACCAGCGGTATCGTCACTGCCTATGCTGAATCCGTCTCTGAACAACCGGAGCTCGACAACATCAACTGGGCCTTCGACGGCGAAAGCGATAACCTCCAACTTTCAGGTGTATGTGAAAATGGAGCAGAAAAACAGCAAATTCCCGTTGTATCCGCGGACGATGCCGACTGCCAAGATGCTGAATCAGCCGGCGCAGCCAGCTGCTTCAGTCAGGAAAGATGCATCAACCGCTACAAAAACCTCAAAGGCAACAACAAATCGCGGCACGAAGCGTGGACAGCCTGGTGCTGGTAAAGGGTCTTCTCTCAGCGCATTCGATATTTTGCGAGAGGTGGCGGCGCAGTCGATTGGTGGTGACATTGATGATAACGCTGCCCCAGTCAAACCGAAACGAGAAAAGCGAGCTCCTGTGGGTCGGACTAATAACGCAAACAAACGTACGAAGATGGACGCTGCTGTCGGGTCGTCAAACAGTACGGCATCGCCTGGTACTAACGTCAACCACGGCGCTGAGATCGACCGCTCCCCACAGACGCGCGACCGCATTCAGATGAACTCGTTTGTGGATCTGCATTTCAGTATTCGTAAGGAAATGTATCTGCGTTTCTGCCGGCTGGAGGAAGAAGGAATGTTAACGCGCGACTCAGCGCACGTGCTGCGTTCTCTGATCTACCCAACTTCGGAGAGGTTTCAAGACCTCAAGTTCGTGTATCTGGTGAACAAGGATCTACCGTCTGTGCAGCTCACGAAACGGTTGCTGGAAGCGGTGCCGTATCCCCCGGCTGTGGCAAAGCCACTTAATAGCGGTGTACCTCATGCCAACTCCGCTCTCCGACCTCCAATGGACGGGAAGGGTCTTGCAGGACTTCCCATTTCGATGGGGATGTTTTCTGCTGGCATGAATCGCAACTCATCGCCTGCGGGCATGAGTCTGCTCCCCCGCCCCTGGCTCAACTCTATTGAGACCCGAGCCTCCGCGACCGGATCAATCTTCACGAATTGCTTCTGGGACCGGCAATGCGCCTCCGCGCGCAAACGCGAACGTGACCGTCAGTGCTGCTCCTGCTCCTGCGAAGCGGCCGGAGATGCTGCTGATGGAGCAGCTGGCACCGGCTCACCGTCCTGTATCTAACCAACAACAACAGCAGCAACAGCAGCAACGAGTATTGAATTCAAGGTAAACAGGCATGTGAAGATAGTAACTTAGTAAGCCTGTTGTAAGTACAGTAGTATAAGAAGGCGGCAGCAATTGTAACTAGCAGCGCCACCTCCGAATACGAAGACATCATTCCACTAAGATGTGCTGCACCGTCGTTTTGAAGGGGGATCTCATGTGTAGCCATATATCTACAAGACTACGGGTGGACCACATGAGTTGGCCGTTACATTCTGAACAGCTCGCATGTCATTGAGGAAACTCCCAGTGTCGCTAATCGCGGCATGCTCGCTGAACCGAGTGATCGGTACGCAGGGCAAGCTACCATGGAACCTTCCAGCCGACTGGTCGTTCTTTTGCTCCGCTACCCGCGACCAAGTGCTGATCGTTGGGCGGAAGTCATTCGAGGAGTTCGAGGAGCCCATTCTAAACCGTCATACGATCGTCGTGTCCTCCACACTCAAACAGCCTGGACAGACCGAAGGTGACATTAAAGGGAGACGTTGGTCGGGTGTCAGAGTCTCTCGAACGCTGGAGCAGGCGTTGCAGCTCGCTTCGACTGATCTGCAATACCAGAACTGCACACGAGTGTTTATTGGAGGTGGCGAGCGGTTATACAGCGAAGCTATGGCTGCTAAAGTCGCCGAGTCGTGCTACGTGACAAGAGTGCAACGTGTAGTAGAAGACGGAGACACTTTCTTCCCTAAGTGGACAATACAGTTCCCAAGTTTGCTACACTCGGTTAAAACGAGCGGTGGAGGTGGCACAAGGTAAGTTGATGCTCTTAGAGCACGGGGACAATTAGATGGCTGTTTGCAATAACTTAGATGATTCGTGTTGTGCATAATAGGGTGAGCTTCGAGATCTGGGGTACCACGCAGCGCTTGTAGAGAACGGAACGAGTCGTTCGCGGCCATTATTGGGAAGGTTGCAGCAGATACTTTGACTGAGACCAAGCCACAAAAAGTACCATTATCGACTCAGCTTTCTATTGAAGTCCATTGCGTGAAAGAAAACACGAGTAAGGGTCAGCACAAGACCCTTGTGACAAGAGTCGTTTGATATTCGAACTACTTTCGAAAAGATCTATGGACTTAGATACCTTTTTTTGCTTTACTACTATGGTAGGTTAAGATTCTATGGTACTTTTAAGGTGACATAAAGCAATTGAAGCTTTCTCATGACACGGTTCCAATTCAAGAATTCGTCGTAACTGAGCACAAGATCAAAGATTAGCTAGACATCACACACACAATATGCTAACTTTGCTATATCAAACATCAAACATACCTGCTGCTGTGCTTCATGCGGTCGGTCCAAGTGCAGCAATGCCAGGGAATAATTGTAGATCGCCTTGATGTTGTTCGGCTGGATGCGTTTGGCTTGCTCGAACGACGACAAAGCGTCCAAAAATTTATTCTGCGTCATGAACGCCGATCCGAGATTCACGTGTAAGGAGGCAAAATCTCGACCCCTGGTATAAGCAAAGCTCGATCGTAGCAGTCGATGGCAAGTCCCAGATGATTGTCTTTGTGGTGCTGCAGTCCTTCAGCGTATAGTGTCTGGATCTGCTTGAGGTTTTCAGGGTCGGTCGGCTCTTTCATAACTTTGGCATCCTCATCCTGATTCGCTTGGTGTATTACTTTACTTGACTCCATTTGTTTTGGAGATGGACATTCAGGTCGTGGGATTTTGTTTTGAGTGACGACCTGGTTATTTAACTCATGATTTCGTTGTCGAGTAGCAACCGCATCTTGATTCAGGGGTTTCGTTCTGTTGGGTCCTCCTTGCTTGGTAGTGGTCAGACTGGATGTTATTGTTATCTGTGGTCGAATCCGAGTTACCACTTGAGGACTGGTGGTTCGGCTTGAATAACTACCACACCTTTGATTAGCTTGGCTTTGAAGCTGTCGGTGAGCACGAGCAGATCGCGGGATGCGCTTGGTATTAGTTTGACCGGTCTTGAATCCCCTCTTTTTGTTTTTGATATTGCTAACTGGTCGGTTGACTGGTGGTGCTTCTTGTGCTGTGCTCTTGGTATGGATATACTGTCGACGAGCTAATGTACCTCGGATATGGCGTTGTATAGTGGTGGCTGCATTCGCTTCTGTTGGCGTAGAAACAGGTGGTGGTGAGTTCTCAGTTGAAATTGTGTGCAGCATCTCGATTAATTCTCCGTCGGATCCAATGGAGTCGGCTCTTCGATCTGGCATGGTTTTCTCACCATCCGAATCACCACCGCCGGTATCAAAATCATCGTCATACGACTCATCGTCCTCTGTTCCTCCTTCAGGTGCGTCATCCTCGTCTTGTTTGCTTCCCGTTTTCGTGGTGCCAGTGACTGTTTCGTTCTCCAACCTCGCAGTCGGATCAGCTAACGACTCGGCGTTCTTGGACTTTAGCAAAGGTTGGTCTGGAATCGGATCAATTCGCGACGATTGATCCAGGTTCGAATCCATAGGCAGAAATTGAGCGGGGTTGGCGTAGGGAGTCGTTCAGTATTTCTCCGACGAACTTTTTCGGGGCACCTAACTTTCTGTGAACTCCATTGGCACTGAAGCTTCCTCGATAGGGCAACCTTTTCAATACCGGTGATGGCTCGATAAAAATTGACCCTGCCGAATATACTGCCGCTGCGAGAGACCTCGACGGTGACTCCAGTGTCAATGACCTACGTAGTGGACTCGATGCGGGACGATCGAGTCGTAGCTGCTGACCAGTAGCAGATATCGGATCGTTGCAGAGGTTTACTGCTCCAGATGATAACTCTTGTAGAATTGGCGTCTCGGGTCTTTTCAGTTTCTGTGAGAAGAGCAGACGGTAGTTTGCACTCAATGCTGGTGGAGCCAATTCAACTTCAAAAACCTGTTGCTGTCGGCCTGGAGACGGACTTGCGACCCGGTTATCCCGTCTGGCTTTACTTCTATTAGCAGCAGGAGCGCTATTGACCATAGCATGGCTTTGCCCATCTGCACGCTGAATAACTGGAGGTCTTCTACCTGGTGACGGGAATGGCGTATAATACTTCGGTTTTGAGGTAATTGCTGCCACAAGCTTGTCAGTGTAGCTAGTTGATTGCCGTCGAGACTTTGCAGCTTTTTCCGCTCGATAAGCCGAAATGTTGACTGTGAGTTTGGACTCTTCGATCGCACGAACCAAGTTTGAGGCCAGCAGTATGACACCGTCTTGACTAGCGTGGACAACAGCAGTTTTCTGGAGGAATTTCTCGAGATTAAACTGATGCCAAGACCATTAAGTCAGTCCAACTGCGGATAGATAAACAAGCGCAGAGTCTACGACTGACCTCGCTCATCATATAGGCGTACACAGGCGAGTCTTCAGCTAGTGCCGACAAAATACTCAATGCACACACCTGCAGAGCATAATAATAACGTTTTGAGTTTCACTTTACTTGTAAAGAGAAGCAAGAAAGATTACCAACGTACCTGCAAGTTGGTGTGAAATCGAAATTCTCTCATGATGCTCGCAAGTTCAGGTATAAGACCCACATCCACCATTTCCTTAATGCCAGGTCTCCGTCCTTCGTCACCCCTTTCCGCCGAATTGATGTAGCGCAGTATAGTATGTAGAATGTCAAGCTGTTGAGGCAATTGTTGCTTGCTACTTTGAAGGCCTCGCACAACCGCAGCCATGCGCTGTTGGCTAACACTGATGCGGTGTTTATCATCTGTGTCATTTGGCGCTGTTTTAGGAGGTGGTTCCGTTGAAAGTTGTTGTCCATAACGACGAGCTTCGTTTCGTCAAACGCTCGTAGCGGCACTCCTCGTTGTGTCCCCTCCGGGATCACATATTGAAGTGTATTGGTCGCACCATGTAATGGCTCCAATGTCACACATCCTCTCTCAGCCGTGGTGGCACCTTTCGACTGGGACAACACATGCAGTAAGAAGGCGCTAGCTTTTGAGCAAGGTACACGAGCTGGATCACTTGAAACAGGCGTGAGATGCTCAATCGTTGCAGACCTCTCTTGTAGGAATCTTGGACGCAGCGACCTGTCTCCACCATCTCGCAGCTCTTCCTGGGCCATCGAGATTCCGATTTTCTCCACAGCACTAGACAACCGTCGTATTGAGTACTTGCGCAGCTGTGCATCGTTCACAGGCTGGGCAAGCGTTTGCACGTCGAAGCTGTCTGTATCCTGCGCTATCGCCACATTTGCCGTCACCGATGGCTTCAATGTGGTGATGCAAACCTCTTCTTCCTCCAGAAAATCCTCCTCTTGCATAATACTGCGGATCATCAAGTCTTTGTCTCTTTTGATGTTCTTGACTGCTGTCGCACTCCCTGACAGCAGCACACAAGAATGAATAATCTTCAACTATTAGATCATCACTGCGATAAACATACGATGGACAAGTGAAAAAGAGACAAAGTGTTCGAAAGCAAATGGAAATAGATGGCGAGAGTAACGGCCCTGCTAGCACGGACATTTACTAGCTCGAGCGCTGCTTCTTGGACGCAGAACCTGACGATGTCTTGGAGGAGCTGCTGCGTTTCTTACTCGAACTTGAACTCGACGTCTTGCTGCGACTGCTGCTGGACTTGCTCTTGGAGGAGGAGCTCGAACTCTTCCGTGCCTTCTTGGCGAGTTCCTCGTCGTCCTTAGTGTTGCGGCTCTTGAGCTCGTCGTTCTCACGCTCAATCATACGCGTGAGCACTTCGCCACGCTTCTGCAGCTCACCGATAGTGCGCGATTTGAAGAACCAGTCGAAACGGAATTGCCAGGCCTTCCGGATCTCGTCGCGGATCTCGCCCCAGTGTTCAAGTGGGCCGTACTTGTTCATCATGACAACGAGGAACACATCCTCCTCTAGGATATAGCCCTTGCTTTTATAGCCGCTTGGGTAGTTCAGCCGCATGTCGCGCAACGGGTGGCTGTAGCGACTGCACTTGCGGGCAAGCGCCTGCTTTACCACTTCGTTGCGTTCCAGCCGCTTTTCGCCTCGTTCAATTTTCTCAATGTACTTGGCATGGTCCGTCAGCTCCGTGTAGCGAGACCAGAACGTGCGGTAGTACCGCTCCACCTGTGCTGGGTCCTTCCCAAGAACCAACGACACTTCTTCGCACACGCGCGTCTTGTCAGCGCGTCCATAACGCTCGCAACTCGTGATAAATTGCTTCAGATCTCGCCGGGTCCAATCGCCAAAGCCCTCTTTTTCTAGAGCTTCCAACGCCTTCACATCTGCAGCGTCCATATCCGTCTCGCTCAGTTCTTTCTCAAGCGCAATTGAGCGTGAGTCATCTACCTCTTCTTCTTCCGCTGAGTTTTCTGCTGATTGATCCACTGACTCTCCTCCTTCAGCACTGGCAGGCCGCTTGGGTTTCGCGTCTTCGTACGCTGCTCGTCGGCCTTGGCTTCCTTGATGAGTCGGGTAAGCTCCTTCCGGCGGTTCTCAACCTGCGTCTTCTTGGTGAGCAGCGCTACCATGCGTTCTTGCTGGAAAAACTGGTAGTCGTGCACGACTGGAACCTTCGCGGCGTCCGAAGCAGATTTTTTGGTTTCTTAGGCTTGGACAAGCCCGCCTGCTGCCGATAGTACTCATCTTCATTGTAGTTGGACTTGCGCTCGCGCTGCGGAAGGGCAATGAAGGTCGAGGGCAGAATGTCGCCGTTGTTAGTGTCTTTGGAGAACACTTCACCTTCGAATTCATACAGGCTCGAAACGCTTGCGTTACCATTTTCGCCCGATAACGAGAAGTTTGCCAAATTGTGCTGCATATCAGCAGCAATCTTACCCTTCATGGTCTCTGTGCGCTCTTCGCCACGAGCCAGGATGGCGTCAATGTCGTCATCCGTGATCATAGATCCACCTGCATTAAAGATTTCGTCGGCACCAAAGCGTACCATCGTCATAAGCTCATCCTTCGAGAGTTTCCGGTTCTGCTGCGCGAGGCGGCCTTGTTGAATAATGGCGGCATCAAGGTAGAGCTTTCGTTCAGCACGCTCAACGATCTTCTCCTCAACGGTACCATCCGTAATAAAGCGGAACACACGCACAAGCTTCTTCTGGCCGATACGATGCGCACGATCCATGGCCTGGAGATCCACCTGCGGGTTCCAATCCGAGTCGAACAGGATCACGATATCAGCTGTGGCAAGATTGATACCCAGACCACCAGCACGTGTGCTCAGTAGGAAACAGAACTTCGAACTTCCTGGCTCATTGAAATCCTCCATCATGTTATCACGGTCTTCACCCTTCGTGGATCCGTCCAGACGGCAATAGTCGTGGCCAAAGAATCGCATGTAGTCCTCCAGGATATCCATCATGGACGTCATCTGACAGAAAATCAGCACGCGCGAGCCCTGGGCTTGAAGCTTTGGCAGAAGTTTGTGCAGTAAAGTCATTTTGCCACAGTTTTCCCACAGGTGAGGGCCTTCCTGGTACGGTGGACCAGGCTCGGCACCCTCGAACAAGTACGGGTGGTTACAGACCTTGCGCAACTGCATCAAAATGTTGAGCAAACGAACGCGGTCGCTACCACCGATGGCATTCAAATGCGTGGCATCGCGGTGCAACACGCGCATGTACCACTCGCGCTGCATCTCAGACAATCCAACATACAGCTTCGTCTCGACCTTCGGTGGCAACGAGTGCTCCACATCAGCCTTCAGACGACGTAGGAGGAATGGCCGTAGGATCGTATGCAGCTTCTTGATCACGTTCTCCTGTCCTTCTTCCCCATCTACATTGAACCACGCGTCAAAGTCTTCAGCGTCGGAAAATATGTCTGGCAGCAGGAAATTCAGCAGCGCCCACAGTTCGTGCAGGTTGTTTTGCAGTGGAGTACCGGTGATGAGCAGTCGGTGCTCCACATTATATTGCCGCACAACCTGCGACAGTTTTGAATTCTCGTTTTTGACACGATGCGCTTCATCAATGAGCAGATATCTCCACTTGATCTTCTGCAGCACTGCCTTCTCAATAATAGCCACTTCATAAGACAGCACCAAAGCATCAAAGTCCTTCTTCACAACTTTCTCCCTCTGCACCGCACGTTCCTCTTTAGAACCCATAAACTTGTGTGCACGGATCACTGGACACCAACGCTTGAGTTCTCTCATCCAATTCCCCACTGTAGACTTTGGTACAATGATAATATGGGGTCCTTCAATACCACGTGCTTCTCTCAAATAGGCTAATAGAGAAATGGACTGTAACGTTTTACCAAGTCCCATTTCATCCGCCAAATGCCATTGACTCCGGAGTCGTGAAGACGGATCATCCAGTTGAGACCTTCCAGTTGGTAAGGTTTCATGGTGCCAAACTTGATGATAGAAGGCTGTTGAGTGATGCGCGTGTATCTCGCATCTTCCATGTCTTGTAAGGCTTGAGCATCTGCTTGTTTACTGCCTTTACCACGTTTCGACCCTGCTTCTTTGCTTTTGCAGCTTTCGTTTTAGACATTTCTTTGCCTACAGAGCTGGATCCGCCCATTAAAAGCTGGTAAAACGTCCGATTGGGCCATAAGAAACGCCATTTTCTTCTCCTTGGCGGACTTCTTGTCCCAGTCGGTGTCCTGCGCCAGATTCTGCTTGACGACTTCCAGAGACTTGGTCTGGCGGTCGCGTTGCTCTTGGAAGACCGTTTCTTCTTCTTTCCGGAGTGTTTCACGCTCCTCTTGGATAACAGGTCCTTCTTCATGTCCTCCGATGTCTCGGTCGTGGCTTCGTCGTCTCCTTCGTCGTCGTCTGCGGTATCATTGTCCTCCACAGAGTCCCCCAACGACTCGACGTCGTCCTCCTTCTTCGAGGACGGGGATTGCTATTACGAGGGAAGACGCAGCAGACGAAGCGCTACTGGCACTACTGGGACTGGGGCTTGCACGGACTCCCACTGCTGCTCATCGTGTCCTGCGACGTCCACACACACGTCTCGCCGTTTAATACTGCGCTTTGTATTGATAGATAACGACTGAAGGCTCTTGGCGCCAAAAGCCCGCGCTTTTTCCACAATGAGTCAAATTAAGCTTGATTTCAATATAGATACAAACGATGTGAAGATCAGTAAGTAAAACATAAAAATATAGATATATAAATGATGTACGATACATCAAATACGTTCTACTGGTGGCGGAGACGTCAGTGTATTAATCACCGTCAAGCATGGCTGAGCATGGAGAAAATGAGGCCGATATGAGGCCGCAGAGACCCGAGTAAGCTCGTATTACCATTGCATATTGTTGCATATGTAATAAATAACTGTACTAACTTATTAGTTTGCGTGAACTACATTGTAGACGCCTGCGTCCTCGTCGTTTAGAGCCTGACACCTTGTCATACCTCAAGGAAGTGACCGAAATGTTGACTCAACCGGGCGAAGATTCAACTCAGAGGACGTGGAATTGCTGCTGTGGAACGTCCTGGAGGAGCTGGCACCTCGTGCTGCCAGTGCAGCTTCGGACCGCCATGCGGGCGAGCTGTTGGAGGTTTTCTTCCCAAAATGAACGACAACCAGCTGCGCTTCATGCTGCACAAGATGAACGGCTATATGAGCCACTTGTGGACCAACCGGTACTCATCCCACGTACTGCAGCATCTGCTGTCTCGTGCCAGTGCTGTGGTGGCCAAGGAGCAGGAGCTTGAAGGTCAGGAGGAGGAAAATGACGACGACGACGATGAGGAACGGATGAAGGACACGCCGTCTATGAGCGACGTCATTGTGCAGATGGTGAAGGAGGTGGAGAACGAGTGGATCACGTTGATGAACGATGTGAGTGCCAGTCATGTGTTCCGTTCTGTGTTGGCTGTGCTGGCTGGCAAGCCGTTGGTCCCCGAAAAGCGCGGGAAGAAGGCCAAGCACCGTGTTGTGACCTTCACGGAGGCTCGTCCTGGTAAAGATGGCAGTGAGGTCACGTACGACGTCCCGGACTCTTTTGAAAAACTCTTTAAGGAGCTGCTGAGCGTGCTTATCGAGGGCTCAACGCACGAGCTACAGAACCTACTGTACGACCAAAATTCCGGCCCGCTGATTGCTTCGGCGCTCAAGCTGGCACCTTCGAAACCGGCGCAAGCTTGCTGAGCGGATTCTCCAGTGGGATGACGAGGATAAATGTGAGGCGGCTTCTTCGATTTGGCGGCTGATGCAGTGACCAGCCACTTGCTGGAGGCATTGCTTGAGAGCGCAAGTGATAAGTTCTTCACGAAGGTTTTTCAGCGCTGCGTGCGTGGCAAGATGCTGCAGCTGGTGGGGCACAACATTGCTAACTACGTGGTACAGCATGCGATTGTGCGAGTGAATACAGAGGCGCTGGCATTGGAAGTTCTGGAGGAATTGGAGGCTTCATTGTGGACGCTGCTGACCATGGGCCGCCCTGGTGTCATCTGGAGAGTGGTGGAGATGTGTGTGAAGTTTAAACTGCACCAGCAAGAGATCACTAATTCGCTTGTAAACGCAGTAGCCAAGCAGGAAAGCAAGAAACCCGAGGCTGTGCGTAAGAATTTCGTGGCTGCTCTTCTGAATGTGCAGCTATCAACCTCTGCCACATCTGCAAAGGTGCAGTTGAACGTCATGGGCGCCAAGATCATTGAGCAGCTACAACAATTCGAGGCTGGAGTATCTGACTCCGCTGTACAAGGGCATTCTCGCGTTCAATTCCGTGCAGCTTATGGCGTTGGCTAAGGATTCCACAGGTAGTCGCTGCGTGGTGGAGCCCATCTGGGAATCGAAGGAACCAACCACGGAATGGGTACGACAGGAGCTGTACGAGCGTTTTGTGGGCAAGTTCGAGCTCTGGCCATGGACCGGCTAGGTGCTTTCACAGTGATGAAGTGCTACGAAGACCTGCCACTGGACAAGAAGGTGGTTGTGGTGGAAGAGCTCCTGGCTGTGGAGACACAGCTCAGTGGAAGCCACTTTCACAACTTGTGATGAACACTTGCAATTTGTTTGAGTATAAACAAAGTCGTGAGAAGTGGGAGGCACTCTACACGAAGCAACAGAAGATCGCTGACCTGTTCAAGGACGTCGTGGAGGGTGACGAGGGGCTAGAGCAGGGATCAAAGACCCACAAAAAGCACAAGAAAGACAAAAGTCCAAAAAGCGCAAAGCAATTCAGCTCACTGAGGAGGAGGCTGAGCAGCGCAAGGAAGAGGTTGCCAAGAGTGCCGACGTGACCATGATCATGGATGCGCTCCGGAGTGGAGCCGCTGGCAAGGACAAGAAGAGCAAGAAGAGCAAAAAAGTAAAAAGCGTCGTGGAAGCGAGGACAACTAAGACGGTGGCTCACACTGGCGGATCAGGCAATATAGATGAATACACTTTCTTTCTCTCATTCACTTTATCTGAGGAACGACATGCCCCATTCACCATGGCCTCCATTCAGGGCTACAAACTAAGTATCCGACATTGACATTCTGTTTCTTCATGCTTGCCAGCTCTTTGACAGATACAAGCATGCAATGAACTCACACCTTAGTGTAACTCAGTTGGAATTTACTGTGCTCCCTCCAGGCAGCAATAGGTCCTCGCGATTTATTTTCCGCATGGCACAGTCTCGCGTTGGCCTTGTCAACCATTTACGTTTGGCACGCAGTGGCATCTCAGCCACGTACGGTATCTCCTCCGTTGTAAATGTTGTCGAGGCTGTAGTCGTCAAAATGTCACCATCGATAACCAGTCGAGCATCCGCCGACACTCAATGCGCATGCGTGCGTGGTAGGATGGATTGCCTTCCTTCATTGCCCATCTAAACATTTCGAGATATATAGCAAGTTCATTCTGTTCCTCCACACGCATTTCACCAATGTAGTCACCACTGGCCCCATCGTCTCCACTTGACGAGAAGCCATTCGGGAAAAGTCGAAACACACGGTCCTTGCCATCCAGCACTACGTGCATGCAGCCTAAGCGCCCAGATACACCTTGAATTGACCGAATCATAAGTGATCTGCCTTGAGCATCAAGAGCTACTTCCAATCGGACTATCTGCGATATGAGCTCAAAGAGAGAAAGCAACGACATTTCTGGCACATTGACAGCAATACCTTTGTG